>JAHWGE010224062.1:0-12043 GCA_019457695.2 Chrysopelea ornata
ATCTTTAATAAAATGGAACTTTGAGGAACTTCTAGCCTTGGACTCTTCTTTCACTGGGGGTGTTACTTGGAACCCTGACAATTCTTGCATGTCTAGCTAGCATCCAAATGCATTTTCTGAAACAGAAGGCAAAGCAGTGCTATTTCTTCTTTTCTATTTAATAACTAGTTGGTTTCTTACTGGCCAAAATATCTAAAAATTTATCTCAGGCAATATCAACTTTGGTTCAAGTCTGGGTTTGTGCTCTTGATTTCTGGGAATAGAACACACTATTCAAAGGTCAAAGGTCAACTCTGACCTGAAAAATGTTCAGGAAAAATGGGAGAAAATGCAATGAAACATAGAATTTGACATGTGAATTATAAACTCTACTCCCCCAAGTGTGATGTCATAATGCAAGTAAAAAGGGCGCAGCATATGTCATATAATTCAAGTTTAGTATATTTTGCTGTCACTGAGGTTGGAGATGGACATATATGTAGAGAGGTTCTTTGGAATCTTGAACCAGTTCTAGGATAATTCTTAATACAATTCAAATCCTGATATAAAGAGCAAATCAAAAACCTATTCCCTATTGATCCTGAAAAAAATGTTTATTTCAAGGGAAAATTCTTATTCAGCAGGAAGCATTAGCCCCATTATTTAGGAGGCCTATGACTTCTGTCAATAGGGTAAATGTCTTGTGATGGTCAGCTCGTGCCTGGGAAAAATATAAATGAGATTCAAATTCTCCAATCAGCTGGGAAACAGAAAAAAATTATGTTTGTCTATTTGCTCTTGCAGGGAGTATTATGACAGGTGAGATAAACAGAGGAAGGTCAAAGGATGATGCAGGAGGAGGTTAAAATGAATCCTAAAACATTTATATCTGGCAATAACTGAGTAACGAATCAAACTAAGCAGAGGAAACATAGGATGCCTGGGGCCATTGACTGCAGTTAGTAAAGCACAGACCATAAGAAATTCCTGTCAGAACGAGGAACTTACCTTTTCCCCTCATCTCTGAATTCTATCCTAGGCCTGATCATGTGATGCAAATCTACAGATGATAGATGCATGGCTCTGATTTGTAGTTGACTAATCCAGTCATTTCCTGTTAATTCTACTGCAATAATGGTCAATTCTATGTTTAGAAGAGAAAAAGGAAGATGGCTATCACGATGTTTTTATAGAGCAGGGCTGTCAAACTTCCAGCGGATGGGCCAGATGTATCACATGCCAGCCATGACCGGTTTAACGAAGGGGGGAAATGTCCTGATATGTCATGTGATGCTGCTGTGACCATGTGAGTTTGACATTCCTGGTATAAAGTAATGTTTCTTAACTTTAACAATTTTAAGATGTAAGGACTTCAAATTGCAGGATTCAAGTTAAAATTTAAAGCTACTGAGGCTGAAAAACACTGATTTATAGCAATGCTCCTGCTTTCATGCAAACAAGTCTTCTTTACAAGAAAAGTCTTCTGGTTACCTCAGTGTTGGTGAGTTAAGTAGACAGGCTGCAGACAACACTAGTACAGCATACCCTGTGATGCTGGGTTTTCCCTTGTTTCTGGCCTAATAAGATATGTAAACAGGGGGACAAAAGCCAAAGCAAATGAACATTTCCCCAGACAACTGCCATTCTTCCTTTAATAGATGAAGAACACATTTTGGAAACCTATTATGTAGGGTATTTCCACAGCGAATGGCCCATGTTAAATAAAACCTGCAGTTTAAAATAGTTCCATTTGTGCTTTTTCATTTCTTTCAACAGTGATTGCCCAGCATGTAGAAAATATTCAATGCAATTGAGGGGGGGGGGGGAATACTATTGCTAAAGACAATCAAGAGAGAAAAAATATTTCTTTATTCTCATGAAAAGGCTACCCTGCCTCAGTAAGGTCAATGGATGACAGATAGACCTGTGTGACAGTCAAGACAAGGGCTAGCAGTTAGATTGTGTCTCCTGGGAAGTTCACAGAATCAGCTCTGTGTCCTTTACACAGCCCTAATGAGCTTACCATGAAATTCACTGAACCCAAACATGCAGCAATTTCACAATTACGAGCTGAAAATGTCAGATTGTCTTACATATTGTCACACGTTTGTTTTCAGGATTCTTGGGTCCTCCTTAATTCTCTTTTTTAGTTTGTATACTCTCATTTCTTTTAGGCCAGAGGAAATAATAATTAACAGACAGGCAACATGTCACGGAAGGCCTCTAATCATAATTAATTAATTTGGAGTTGCATAAGTTCTTAAACACATCATGCATTAATTTAGCCTAATTATGGATCTAACTCAAGAGTCCCCAGATGGCAGCAATAACTGAGTATTAATTAATTTGCTTGCTATACTTATGGTTAACAAAACCTCATTGAAAAGAAGAACTGTGGGGAAACTTTAAAAAATGGCCTGACAGCTCTATCAAAACCCAAACCCACAAGAAAAAGAAAAAGTGAGAGCTTTTTGTAAAACTCACTAAGTATACTTGGCCTGGTCCCAGGAAAAGAAAGCATTTCTTGTTAAAGAAGCTTGACTTAGAATTAATCCTTGCTCTCAATTAGCTGAGTTTGGGAAAGTTGAGTATTTTTTTATTAAGACAATGATCTAAGGGCAAACATATTCTTGTGATGTACAGGTAATTTCCTGCTTCTAGAATTCTCTGTTCTAGAAGTCAACAGAGTAAAGAGGATGCCTTTAATGGAGAGAGGGAATATCCATTGCCAAGACAATAATTAGATGAACACTGTTTAAGTGGGTAGGCTCCTGAAAATATCTCAAATACATACTTTCTCTCCCCATTCCCAAGTTCATATGAATATATATCCAAACTTGATCAAAATAGTTTTAGGCATATGTAGCATCCTTTTCTTGGTCTGGTCGACCTTGTAAGGCTTGCAAGATACCAATGTGATAACTTTTCAACATGTACAAAAATGATTTTATTCAGGATTTTCATTGCTGTAACATATATTTACTCATTTAGAGCTGTGGTGGCACAATGGTCAGAATTCAGTATTGCAGGTTAATTGTAGGCTAATTCTGCTAACTGCAAGCAGTTCGGTTCTGACTAACTGAAGGTTGACTTAGCCTTTCATTCCTCTGAGGTTGGCAGAGTTAGGAGCCAGATTGTTTGTTACAATATGCTGACTCTGTACAGAGGGACATAAATTAGGGCCCCTTTTAGTAATTGTCATATGGTGGGATGCTGGGCTAAGGAAGTAAGGGACCCACAAGTTAGGAAAGAGGAGAGAGCCACCAGTTGTCTCCTAATGATGTTGGGTGATAGCTCACTATCTAGTCCGTCCTACAGAAATTCCAGGATCTGGACTACCAAGGCCTGGAGGGGAGAGATACCTGCACAGTCACACCAAGAACAAATGCCCGCCAAGTGGCAGAATAAATGTGCTCCATAGAAGATCTCCGAGAAGCCTGAATGGTCCGGATGATTCTGCAAGAGTGCACCTCTCAAGTGCCAGGCGGTCAGTTGGAGCAACTGTGGGTCTGGGTGGACCAATGCCCCTAGCTTAGCAAAGTGATACCCTGAGGGATCCTCCAGGGTGGGGCCACTGACAGGTTCTTGAGGTCGGTGAACCAAGGCCTCTGGGACCAATGAGGCACAAGAAGAATGACCTCTGCCCGCTCCTTCAGAATCTTCCACACCACCCTTGGAAGGAGTAGTAGTGGTGGAAATGCATAAAGAAGCCCCCATGGCCATGGGCAGCAAAGAGTGTCTATACCCAGGCAGAAAAGCAGGAGAGCTGCACATTCTCTGGGGTAGCAAACAAATCCACCTCTGAGAGGCCAAAACGGTCCATCAAGTCCTGGAAGAGGGACGGGTGCAGGCACCACTCCACATGATCAATGATTGTCAATCTGAGCCACTCCATCTGCATGCTGAACACCCCAGAGATGTGTTCAGCTGTCAAGGAGTGCAGGTGCTGCTCTGTCCAGAGGCCCAGTCTGGAGGCCTCCAACATCAAACCTGTGGATCTGGTGCCATCTGGGCGATTTATATGCGCTTTTGTGGTCACATTGTCGGTAAGTACAAGCACATGGTTGTCTGTGACCAACCGCCAAAAATGAAGAAGGACTAAATAAATTTTTCACAGCTCCAGCCAATTGATGATTCATTGCAGGTTGTGGCCCGACCATCTGCCTTGAGCAAATTGTGTCTGCAGATGTGCCCCCAAACCGAAGAGGTTGGCATCCATCATCAGCACCAGATGTTGAGGCTCATGGAATAGCTACCCCTTGGATATGGCCAGAGACTTCCACTGAGACCTGCTGACGCTAGGGGGAACCTGGATCCTGGCTGAAGAATTGTTTTTGCCTTCCTTCTGAAAAGGCAAAAGAAACTATTGAAGGTCTCTTGCATGAAGGCATGCCCATGGGATGAGATGAATGGCTGAAACAATTTTGCCTAGGAGCGTTGACAGCAGCATCAAGGAAACCTTAAGTTCTTTCTGAGCCTTACCAACTATCTCTCTGAGGATGGCCTGCCACTCCTGAGACAAGTATACTTTGCCTTCTAGATAATCAAATACAGCCACAAAATGGAGTAATTGGGCTGAAGAGGTCAAGTGGTTTTTCTACATATTAATAGAGAAACCGTGCTCCTTAAGACATTGAATAGTTACTTAGAGATCCTTGATGGAAAGTTGCCTCGAAGAGGACTGGATTAAAATATCATCCAAGTAACACAGACAGGTACGGCCCTCAAATGGGCCACCAAGGTGGCTAGTACTTTAGTAAAAGTGTGGGGAGCAGAAGAAAGTCCAAAGGGTAATGCATGGTACTGATAATGAATACTGGCATAACAAAATCTAAGAAACCTACAGCGAGGAGGAAATATGGGAATGTGCAAATATGCCTCAGTAAGATCAATAGAACTGAGGAAGTCGCCCTTCCTGACACCAACCAGAATAGATTGAAGAGACTGCAATTTGAACCATTTATACACAATGTATCAGTTCAAGGTCCAGAATAGGTTTCCACCCGCCTGAGGATTTAGGAATGAGATATAAGAGACTGTACCCTGCCCTGCCTAATCCTCCAATACCTCTAATGTCCAGAAGGTGTTGCACTGCCAAATCGATGAGGATCTTTTTGTTTTTATCGTTAGAGACAGGAAGCAGATAAAAATTCTTCTCCACCTCAGGGTGGTGGTGGAGAAGAATTCTAGGGATAGACCAGATTTTTATCGTATCCGTGACCCAGGTGTTCAACGTAAGTACATCCCAATGGTCAGCAAATAGAGCTAGCCTGCCCCAATGGGAGGGTTGGACATGCAGTTAATGGTGGCTCCAGAATGAACAACTTCCTCCCCCTTGAAAGGGCTGTTTAACTGGAAAATTTCTACCTCGAAGAGGCCTGTCCGGTTGCCCTCTATGTCTAGGCTCAAAGGAGTCTTGGGAATGAGAAGTTCCAGCACTCTCGTCAGATCTCCAAAATTTAGGTCTGCGGTAAGGGGAAGAATAGCGGAACTTGCTTCTATGCTGAGCATTCGGCAAGATCTTGCGCTTATCTTTCATTTCAACAAGCAGTGGGGCCAAAGCTGACCCAAACAATTTATCCCCACAAAGGGGGCAGAAGCAAGGTGCCACTTGTGACAGGTGTCCGCAGGCCAATGGAAGCAGCCAGAGCAAGCAGCGGGCTACTACCACAGAAATCATTGATTTAGAAGCAAAGTGAGAAGAATTCAACATTGCATCCACCAAGAATTAGACCGCCACGATGATTCAAATCTTGCTGCATTCTGATATCCTCCAGAGGTACTTTATCTCAGAGTTGGTAAAGCGGCTCTGTTGAAGAATGACGCTGTGGACACAGATCAAATTACCCACACCGCTCCTTGATGGACCCGTTGGAGAGATTCATCAGACCAGTGCTACTCAGGATGTAAGCCCTGTTCCGGCTCATCTGGAATAGAGGAATTAGGTAACAGGGCAGCAATTGGAGCATCCACTGAGGGAACTTGTAGGAGGGATGCCAATTCTGGGCCACATTGAAAAAATGCCTGTCTGCAGACGACAAAAGAAGAGCAGAGCCAGGAGTGGTCCACTGTCTCTGGACAACGTTAAGAAACAGGGGAGGCGTGGGAAAGTCCACCACCCTGCTTGGCTCAGAGAACAGAGAATCTAACTGATCCAGGGAGCTGGTTGGAACCTCCCTGTTTGGCGAGGAACTCAGCCACGCGGCATTGGTAGCTTTGAACAACAACTTGAAAATCGCCAGCGGAAAGACACCAGTGAACACCAGTTGCTCGGGCAATAATCCCTCATCATCAGACAGATCATGTTCCTTGCACTCAACCTCCTCACCAAGTGATGGATGGCTATCGTTTGATGGAGTCAGAGAATCAGGGTCCTGAAAGGAATGGAAATCCTCTGGGCAAGGGTTGAAATGTGAATCAGATAACACTGACATGGCCAGAGAGGCCTGGTCAGGCTGAAATAAACTAGCCAAAAGGCTTTACTGATGGTAGCCATGGTAATAATATCCTGAAAACTGTCTGGCAAGAAAAACTCCTGATCCATTGTGGAAGTTATGGGAACCTCTGGAGGAACGGCCTTGCCAGATGGTGGTGCAGTGACAATCTGAGGGCCCCACAAGGCGCCTGTCGGAATGGGCAAGGAACAATCCTGGAGAGCAATCTAGTCCGGAGTAACCACTGATGACCATGGTTGAGAGGCTGTAATAGCTAAAGTACTGGGATCATCCTTGGGCAGCAACTGCAAGGCCTTGTTTTTACTGGCCTTACAGCAGATCTTCTCTAACACCTGATCCCTGCATCTTTCATCCCAAAGGAATGCCTTACTGTGGTGGCCCAATTTTGAATGAGACTGGGAAGGCAAGAGGTTATCAGATGAGGCCCCCTGAGGGCAAAGCCGTAGGCAGGCCTGGTTCAGTCGTAATTGGCCCTTGTCAGGCTGGTCATCAGCCTCATCTGTGCCCATCTTAGACTTACAGGGTACCTTACGCATTGTATCGTAACTCTGATTAAAGAAGGCTCAAGCCAAGGTATACTGCCAATGTACTTGAATCTGATCAACAGAGACCACAAAATGGTGGCCCACCAATCTACTGGTCACAAATTGGCAGCTAACGATAATGACCGTTGGGAATGGGACCTGAGAGGATCACCAGTGGGAGAATCTTCTGTCGCTGAGGCCACCAGCAAGACCAATTAGGCCCTATTTGCTGCGCTGTTGGGTGTGAATAAGTCCAGTAATAGCTCTCCCCCCCAGAGTGGGGACTGGTTGGCAATGGAGCACAAAGATCTTGATAATGGCGGACCTGCTATTAGGTGGCATGAGCCTTTGAAGTAACTGTTGGTGGCAAGCGAGCTTGGTCCCCCTCGCTCGATTGGTGATGGAGCACGAAGCTCCTGATAGCTGTGGCTCAGCTGTCACAAGCGCATGAAGCACTCAAAATTGTGGCTCAATTGACTATCATTCAAAGGAAGCACAAGGCTCCTGACAACTGATCCCTTATGCCTGGGAGAGCACAATCACTGCCTCTGAGCTGATAATAACTGCAGGGCTAAAGTCCAGAATGGAGGCAACTGAGATGAAGCATGAAATTTAACTCTGGTGAAACATCAGGCAGCGGTGAGGTGACATAAAATGGCCACTCGACCAGTCCTTTGGGAGCGCGAAGCTCCTGAAAGGGGTTTTATAGAGAGCTGGAGCTCAAAGCATCTACAATTCTGTTGCAGTCCCAATGGGATCCTGCAGTCCCAATGCCATTCCAGAAGAGCCGCTCAATGGGGGGCAAGATGGGAAAAGAATATATTGTCTTCAATGGGCCTGACTAGCAGTGGCAGAACCAAAGCCCCACTGCTGGAAAAGTCATAAAGATTGGGAGCACAGTAGTCCTACTTACAATTATCTGGCAGAAATTGACCAAAGTAAGAAAAAGTTCACAAAGGCAGAAAAGGTGAAGAAGCAGCTAGGAATGGAGAAGAGAATCACTCCAACATGTCCGTCCAGTCTGAAAGACTGAGTCAAAAGCTGGGAGACCCTAGCAACAAGGGGAGGACTTAACAACTCTGACAGACTCAGTCCTTCAGCTGAACAGACAAGTACAACCCATTCCTGGCTGCTGCCTCCATCACTATGGAAAATACATCTGCTCTTTCTTTCTAAAAATGATTGTTTAATGACATTAAGCAAAAAAAACCCTTCCCGTATAATAGCAAAAAGGTACAGCAGCAGGTCTCAAAACCGACAAAGTGGACTCTAGCAGGTTTCTTTTAGTGTATACCCTGATGTTAACTTCCTAGTTTTCCACTATTTCTTGATATTGTTTCTGCAGGTATAAGCATTGGGGAAAGTTCTATCCATTTTTAAACAAACAGACCAAATAACAATTAGTAGGAAAAACTATTTGAAAGAAAATTGGGTTGCCCAATCTATTATATTTATATTACAAAAATGAGCTATAGACAATTGAAGCAGTTAAAGGTAATTAGTACCTATTTCAGCTTTAGGTAACTTGGACCAAGATGCCACATCTAGGTGATTCTAAATTCAGTGCCTAATCTTCAGGATGGGAAGTAGAAATCCTAACTGGGAAAAGGATACACCATCATTATTTATGACCAAAATCAGCATTCACTGAACTTCTCAATGAAGGTCCTTGAGAATGGGAAGTTTGATCCGGAAGTTTGTAAGAGCAAACCTCTGGACCTGGTGACCAACTCAAACTGGATCCTTCAGTGCAATCTGTGTATATATGTATGGCAATTCCTGTCACCCTCACTAGGCAGTACAGACCAGAAAATTAACTCAATTGGGAAAACTAGAAAGATTGGATATTGAGATTGGGTATAAAACAGAACTTTGCAAGTCTAACCAATTAAATTGTGGCTAACAAATTGAACTGTTAGTTTAATTAAAGATTAGCATCACTTTGCTTTTAACCATAAACCCTAAGTAAATCCCTCTGCAACAAGTAAAGAGGCTTAATTGTGCAATTGTTTCATCCCTTCATCATTCCATACTTCGTTAGTTATCTGCCAATTGAATCTTTAGTAAGGGGCATGTTATTATATTCAGTAACAGAATTTTTAACTCAACTAAAACAAGTATAAGATAATATGACCAGGACTATCATATCTCATTACAAGTTCAATAAGACTTATATACCCTTAGCCACGTAGAAAAAAAGAGGGGGATACCAGTAAACTGGAATTCACAAGAAAAACATGTTATTTAGTATTTGTTTCTTTCCAGTGCCATGCATCGAGATAAGGCTGTTATATTTAATTGTTTGAAGCTTCATCCTAGAACATCTATAAGGTTTTTTTTCTACCCTTAGGTCTTCCATCAAACTTAAACAGTTTGGGGAAATCTCACCAAAGATGGCCAAGTCCAATTTTTACAAAGATACAGCTGATTTTAAGCTGCATCCTTCTATAAGCTCAATCCTTTATTTGAAGGCATCTTTTTACTAAAGAGTTATTCTCTTAACAATGAATTGTAAGATTAACAGGATACTTGAAATCCCTTTAACAGTTAGGCCTTGTCACATTTTTCTTTAGTATAATGAGATGAATTATATTCTATTTAAAGTATAGTAATGCTGCAATTTACATTTCTCTGCACATATCAACAGATGCACATTTTGTGCACATCTATCTATTTCTCTTGGTTTTCCACCTTAGCTGCATACTTCATTTAGTTATTTCACTCCTGTTTCCTTTTCCTATGCCAATTTTGGGCTCTTAAAAGTTTCAGTCAAAAATGTCTTCATGGGGTATGCAACTACTTGTTTCTGTGATAACTTCCTGTCTTGTCCTTTTTTCCAGGGTCCAATACCAACAGGAAAAAACAAGATGGGGCAAACTACAATTCACAGCTTTGACTAAATTATGATCTCTTTCTTAATGTTATATTAATGGACATTTCCCTAGTCCTTAAGTTTGCAAAAAGGTGTTAGCTTAATTTGCACTATCCAATTACCAGAATGTGCAATTCATTTTTATAACTTTATTAAAGGACAATTTAAGGGCAGTGATTGGTGAATTTCCCTGGCTTTCCCCTCTTTCTCTGCATATCATCCAATGATAAATGCATCACTAGCCACTTTCTTGATGTGTAAAGACTGCTAAATTTTTCATATAACTTTCATGGTTTTTCAGAAGAATGCCATATCTATTCATGTAAGGACAGCTCTATAAAAAGCCAGATGTATGATCTCTCCGGCAGTCCAACCCAAAAAGGTCAACATACCCAGACCAGCCAAAAGTAGCCAATGGGAATTTGGCAGATCTCAGATCCTATATCAGTAGCAGCACGCACAATGAACATTCATGAAGCAAGACTTCTGTTTGGAGAAAAGGAGAATATAAATTAAAATTATAACAGCTAAAGACAAATATAAAGTCTCTGTGAGGTAGGCTGGAAATGAAATGAAGACTGATCTTCAGCATATATTTTGTTTAAAAAAATGGTTAATCGGGATATGGAGATAAACCCTATAACTCACACATTATGTTTTTACAGGAACTGGCACACTCAAACCATCAGTAAAGTGTAACAGCGACAACAAAATGTAGGAAGATGAGTATTGTGTGCAGTCATTGTTTATCATCACCCAAAGTAGTTAAGGCAATCTCTAAAGACATTTACAGCATTGCTGAATATTAGAGACACCAACACTAGTTTCTGGCTTAAAGACTTTTTGCTTGGCTGCTTTGAAAGCAACAGTGCAGTTCTGCAAAATGAATTACTGGAAAAATAAAAGGAAAGAGACGGGCGAAGACAATTCTATTCAATGACTGAGATAATCAGTATGATTTTATTTATTTATCTATTTATTTACATTTCACATTTCTGGACGGTTCATCTCCCTCAAAGAGAGACTCTTGAAACGGAATGCATTTTGTCTTTAGGGATGAAAGTCACTGAATACATTTCTTTAAAATTGCATGCATATTTGTACAGGTATTCCTCTCAAGAAAACACATTTAATAATAGGGAAGGAAAAAATACACATGAGCCCATGTTGCAGTGTCTTTGAAAAAATTCTTTGCATAATACATGTAAAGCTAACAGGTTACAACCAAATAAACAGAAGAAGCTATTTCCCACTGTGCAAGAGCTGATGAAGCTTTCCTAATAAATGTGAACCAGTTGATTTAATTTTTTTTTTAAAGAAGGCTATACCTTCTTGTGAACATCAAATAATAATGGGAAATACATGTTCCAGGAAGACAGCGTTCTAGGGAAATAGTATTATAGCATTTTAGCAACTGCCTGATGGGTTCAATTTAGTAGAATCAACATACTCTGAGTTCCATCAATTAAACAATACCTATTTGAGACCATAGAAAAGTGCCTTTTCTACAGCAGTGCCTGTTTTCTGGAGTGACGTTTCCTCTCAAGATCTGAATGGCTGCCTTGCTACTAATATTCATCTCTGTATTTCTTTCTACAAGAATAGCAAGGCATAAAGGCTGAATTGTACCAAAAGTTTAAGCACTCAGGTTTTATTAAATTTTCTGGCAGAATACAATGAATTTAATAGATCCCATGAAGCCCTGCTTGGGATCCAGTGAAATTTATCATGCTGACATCTCTTGAAATAAAAATCTCCCTTAGCACAAATTAACTTTTATATGCATCAAGAAAGTTGTTAAAATGTTTAGAAAGTGGAAATATGCCATTTAAAAATTAAATATCCCACAAGACAGCATACAACAAGGTTTAGAAACTTTTAAGTGTTTTGGGCTGTTTGTTGATGAGAAAGAAGGTCAAACGGTAATACTAACAAATTTACCAATTCAGAATGGATGAGATAAATCATATTGTGAGATATGCTGGGATTTTCCACTTCATTGTATAGAATGGGGAAATGATTAGCTTATTTATTCCTAGTTTTTAAAACTTGGTTAAAGTTTCTTTAGGTATTACATAAAGAATACATGCAAGAAACAGACACTGATTTTCAACATTGCTTCTGCCCAACTTTACAATCTTCAGAAGTTGCAACAAAGGGCTAATGCAGAATTTATGCTGTGAGAGAGAACATTGGGCAAAGTACTTAATATA
>JAHWGE010225264.1:0-10515 GCA_019457695.2 Chrysopelea ornata
TCTCAATTGTGGTCGTAAGTCGAGGACTATCTACACATGAGAAATTATGGCTAGGTGGCCACTTCATTTACAAATTTGAAAGGATAAATGTCCTTTTTTATTCTTCTGAGCTGAAGGAGTCCAGAAACTTCACTTTGAAACTGGGGCTACCCATCCCAAGTGTAACCCCTGATTAAACAAAACAATGAAAAAAAAAATAGAGACGAATCCCTTTTCTTCAAAGTGCAGCATCAACAAAGCCTGGCTGTCATTCTGTTTTCTTGGGAAGCCAGGTTTCCCAAAGGGAGAAGAATCAGACTTCGTCCGGCCGAGTGGGTTGTGTGTCATGCTCTTTTTCATGCTTTCATGACAACATTCCATGGAAGGAGAAGCCCTTCAAACGCACACAGGGGTGTGCCACAGAGGAGCCCTGCAAGTGCACAGTCATATATGGTACACACAGCAGAGAGAGAGAGAGGGAAAAAAAACCCTGCTCCTGACTCACAATTCCTTCACGATCCCTGAGGGAAGGGAGTGATGTTTGTTTTCCTTCTCAGGAACAGCTCTGACTTCAAGCTTCCGGGAGGTTAAAAAATAGATTTCCCCAGCCAAAAGCTGGAGTTTGTGCATGGCCGGGGAGATTGCGGGTACTGCTTGAATCACTTGGGATTGCTGGCAGTCTCCTTGGGGTGGGGTTCATATCCCGCTTGGCAAATTATATAGGTAGTCCTCATTTAATGACTGGTTCAAAGTTACAAGGGACACCCCAAAAAGATACCTATAACCCAGATTCCAAGTTTTGACATTCCTCTTCTCGTGTAATTATGTGATTTCATCTGGGACACTCGCATTAATGAACATTTGCAGTGTTCAGTGATTTATGACATTTTTTTTGTCAGAAATCAGCATTACTTCCAATTTCAAGCAAAAAAACCTCTCTTTGCGAACAATGGATTCTGCAGCGTTTGCTCAATGATCCCTGCAAAAATAAAACAACCATGTAAAATCAGGCTGGGTATGTGAAGACCTGCTGAATGACTTACTGCCCTAATTGCAGGCTCAATTACGGTCATAAATTGAGGTCCATCAGTATAGAGGCATGTGCATTCCCTTGCATGCAACACCACAAAACAGCTTGGAGTGACTCAGTCTGAGGACAATCAAAATAACAGAATAACCGTGTTGGAAGCTATCTTGGAGGTCTTCTAGTCCAACCCACTGCTCAAGCAAGAGGCCCTATACCATGTCAGACAAATGGTTGTCCAATCTCTTCTTGAAAACCTCCAGTGATGGAGCACCCACAACTTCTGGAGGGAAGCCGTTCTCATGTCAGAGTTAGTTCTAGGTTAGATCTCTCTTTAATGATCTTCCACTTATTACTTCTTGTCTTGCCTTCAGGTGCTTTGGAGAATAGATTGTCCCCTTCTTCAGGCACATACGGTAGAATCTCTCATCCAGGGAGGAAAAAAAAAAAGCTATACACCCATTTCACAGAACCAGATCAGGTGAATGGATCAAGGTCAAATGGTGGGCTTGAACCATTTCTGGCTGGGGAAGGCCCTCAATAATGGGCCCAGCTGGGAAGGGAGGAAACTATTTGAGAAGGAAAGGACCAGGAAAGTAACTCCTTCTGACACTGTGTAATATGCAAGAAAACTGATTGAACCATCCTTGAGAGACAGTTGGTCAGTTCCTTCAAAAAAGCCTCCAGTGATGAAGAAGCTCAAACACTTAGGGTTAGACTGTTCCACTCACTTTATGGTGGTGAATTCCCCATCTCCATAAAAGCCAGATCGTATGTGGAAACTATTCAGTCAGATCTTTACATGGAGACTATGCCTTGGGTATTTTCCCACGACACATCTCATTAACCATGGATTATATTATTAACTTGATTGTCCAGTGTTGTACTGTACATTGTAAGTCGGCTTTGCACAATTCACTAGACTAGTGTTTCTCAACCTTTGTCAGCATTAAGTTATGTGGACTTCAACTCCCAGAATTTCCTAGCCAAGTTCTTCTGAAAATATGCTGAAATTAGTTTGTAATATCTATACACAAACACACATACACACAAATGTGTATTTGTTCACAAACAGAAAACATCAATGTATTTCTGTTTCCAAAATATATACATTATTTTTATTAATGAGGACTTTTATAGATTTAGCCAATTTATTTAATTAAATTACATAAATAACCATCTAATTAAAGGAGGAATGAAAATGCATTTTGTACAGACTTGTCAGCAACAATCAGGAATGGAAAAAGTTGTGTATTGCCTGTTCTAAAACTTTGAACAAACTGTTGCTTAAACTTCTTCAGACTGCTTGTTTGTTTTTTCAAACGCCAGTAATTTCTCCTTTATCTTCTTGATATAGTCCTTTCACTTGTAAGATATCCAAGGAGCTGTGTTTTGACGGCTACAGAAAAGGTTATTTCCTAGAATGGAATTTTAAGAGACATTTTTCTGTTTGGGAAATAGCCAACTTGGAGAAACAAAAAAAATCTACAAAGGAAAGAATAGACAAACCACACAATGGCTAAAGATATTGAGAGAGAAACAGAAGGGCTGGCAAACAATTGGATCTGCTCAGTACAAAGAGAGGTCATGATAACTAAGAAGATAGTTAAAGGTCTTTTTTTAAATCATGTCTGTAGAGGTCAGCCAAATTCTGTCATTCTTAAGGACTCTTGTACATAATGTGTTATTAATATATTTAAATGTAAAGACAAGTCTTGCTAAACAAAATAAGAAAAAGAATACAGGAGGTCCTCAACTGACAACACTACACTTACTGATTGTTTGAAGTTACAATGGCACTGAAAAAAGTGACATTACTATTTTTCACACTTATGACCATTGCAGCATCTTCATGATCAGATGATTTACATTCGGATGCTTGGCAGCTGACTCACATTTACGACGGTTGCAGGGTCACACGATCCCGGTTTTGCAACCTTCTGCCAAGCAAAGTGTCAGGGTTCCAAGTAACACCCCCAACCAAAGAAGACTCTGAGGCTAGAAATTCCTTAAAGTTCCATTTTATTAGAGATGTCATATTAGCACATCTGGGGGTAGGTGTTCTTCACGCACATGGCATTAAGTCCATGGAAATCCAAGCAGAGCCTCATCCATTTTTTTTCTTTAAATAGTATGGGGGCTGCCACTCTGGATCTAGCAGGATGGATAAAACTCCACGCCAATTTGGCATTGATGTATTTTCTTAACTCAGGCATTTCTTTTGGAGTCATAGAGTAAATCTTTGGCTTGGGTAGTTTTGCTCCTGGCATGAACTCAATCACGCGCTCTGTTGGGTGGCGAGGAGGGAGGAAGTTGCAATCTTCCTCGCTAAAAGCACCCAACAGGTCTCGGTATTCCCTTGGAACCTGTGGGCTGCCAGGAAGTTTGTCTGTGGTGGGGGCTGCAGTTTCTTGCTTGCTGGGACTGCTGGGGTTTGTAGTCTTTTGGCAACAGTCTAGTTTGATGGGTGGCAGCGGGCTGATGCCTATTCTTAGCTTTTGGTAGCTCTCTTCCCACCTGATGGTGGCTCCCCATTTTTCTAGCCAAGCGAGGTCCAATATAATTGATTCAGTCATTTTTGGAGCTATGACATATTGGATGAGTTCACGGTGGTGCCCCATCTCCAGTCTAACAAATTCTGTGACCAAAGTGGCCGGGGCTCACCCTATTAGCATCCCATCAACTTGTTTAAAATGAATGGGACACGCTAGGGGTCTGGTACCTATCCCTAGCTGTTGGACTATGGGGAGGCTGATCAGGCATCTGGTGCAGCCAGTGTCTATGATGGCCTCCACCTCCCCTTGGGCTCCCATTTCTGACACTAAGATCCAGGTTTTGATAGTGAAGGGGTGGATGGCTTCACTTACCATTGGGTCCTTTGTGGAACCCATAGGGATTTCTCTGGCTGGGGTTTCCTCATTCCCAGCTGGAAGGAGAGGAACCTCAACAGCCTGTTTGGCAATTCTCCCCTAGTCTTCCTCAGGGTCCTTCTTCCCCGGGGCGCCGAGGGGATCCGGACCTGAGGGACTGGGCCAGGCAATCGATGCCCTGTGCCTATGCTGACCACATCAGTAGCACTTGATCCCCCTGGATGGTATGGGCAGTTGGCCTGAGCAGAGTTCAGCTGCCAAGAGGTCTTCTTGCCATTTTTTCTGCAGTCGTCTTCAGATGGGGGTGGATTTTCAGATCCATGGCCACTGTTGTGTTATACCAGGCTTGAATATGCTCTGGAACTCCCCTGCTCCGAACTGCCCTGCATCGTCCAGCTCCAGGGCTCCCTCATCATGTAGTTCGGCTATCCACTCCGCCACTTCTCCTTCATTCATGCCATTCACAATTGCCGAAATCATGTCCCGCTCTGTCAGGTATTGGTCGCCATAGCGATCAATATGGGACCAAACCTGATTGAGAAAGTAGGCCAGCTTTCCCAGGGCCCATCAGACGTCACTCTGAACTGTGAAGGAGGAGGAGGGCTGGTGGTGGTGGCTGCATGGCTGGTGCCTGCAGTGGGACTGAAGCTGGTGTCCATTGGTACTAAACCCACCCCTGGCTGGGGTAAAAGGCCCAGCTAGGGGGAATCTGGTTGGCAGGAGGCAATCTGGGGACCGGCTGCTGAGGGGGCCTGTTGGGTCTCGGCAGTCCCAATGATGGCCCTCGGAACACTAGACTCTATTGGCTTAACGGGCCTTGCAGTGGTGCCACTCCAACTCCAGGAGCTGCCATCCCGGTAGACTGGACCAATGGGGAAGGCTATGGTGCGAACCGTTTTGTGCCAAATGAAATGAGGCCAATGCTTAACTCGGTGCCACTGCGGTCCCTTGGCCTGGAAAGGTGAACATGGGCTGAGCCAGAATCCAACCAGGTGGGCCACTACTAGGAGATTGTGCAATGCTGCCTATGCTGAACTGGTCGAACCCCTCCAGTAGACCCGCCAGCAACTGGCTTTGTGTCAGCAGTGGAAAACCCCACTCTTGGGAATCACTGACATTGGCCAGTCCCGGTGCTCTCCGTTCAAGGGCTTGGGTCTGTCTGCTCTCCTTAATCCCATCTGTTGTTCCTGCAGCCTCGTCACACAGAGAGGGATCTAGCTCAGCAGCTTACCTCAGCGCTGGCTCTTTGAGCTGGGCAACCTGTCAGCATTCCACTTTGGCAGCCTCCGCTGCCTTCACCACAGATTCAGGAGTAGATGGTCTCGACGTGAACCATTGAACCAATCCCAGTGATTCCCTCTGTGGTCATCATGCTCTCCTCCATCTTCCCTGAGTCTTCACACTGCCCGCTGTCGGGTCAGAGCTTGGGGCTCAGGATCCCAGACAGCACCCTGGAGTTCAGGGAGCTGGTTGAAGTTTTAAAGGAGACTCGAGTTAATGTCAGAGTTCCAAGTAACACTCCCAATGAAAGAAGACTCTGAGGCTAGAAATTCCTCAAAGTTGCATTTTATTAGAGATGTCATATTGACACATATGGGAAAACCCGAATCTGAAAGCTTCCAGTTTTCCTCACCCAAAAGAAAGTCCAAGTTCCTTCCCCTGCACTCACATGTCCATCACTTGGTCCAATCAATGGACCATCCCAACTGGACTGTCCCAGTCATGCCACTCTAGGTGCAGGCCCGAATGTCCTTGACTCTCAGAGGAAGGAATGTTATTATGGCTAAATATCTCCACCGCTCTATTCTATCCCCCCTCCCATATCCCCACAGCATGAAGTGTGGCAGGCCTGAAGATCCAAAGAAAAAGATGGCCTCCAGGGCTCACACAAAGTTAATGAGGAAGCCAGATTCACTTAACAGCAGTGTTACTAATTTAACAATTATAGTGATTCACTTAAACGTGGCAAGAAAAGTCGTAAAATGGGGCCAAACTCATTTAACTAATTTCTCACTTAGCAACACACATTTTAGGCTCAATTGTGGTCATAAGTTGAGGACTACTTGTTCTGTATTGTTCCTATTTAATGGTGAACGTTGGGGTGAGTGTTGATAGAGACACTTTTGAGAGGGAAATGGAACACATCCATTAGTATTGCCAGAGAGAAAATAAACGTTTGCAGAAATACTTCACCATTTGCCAAAGCTCCTGAAGGGATATAGGTAACCACCAACCTTCAAAAACCATAAAAGGCATAATTTGGGAGAACCATTGTGGACCTATCCCATTTTCAAACCAAGTTGTGGGCGTTCTCACAAAATGGTGGCTGGTACTTTTCAAAAAGCTGTTTTTTATTAGAAGGTCAACTGGTGCTGAGGATTCTTTCTTGCTCCTTGCCCAGCCTCTTAGGGTCTGCTCACCCCCTTGTTTGTTTGGGTGGATGGGTCCACCTCCAAGCAAACCTTGGTCACAACATTCACCACATTTATTTTTAAAAAATTGCTGCACAGAGGCATTTTTTTTGGAAATAAATAAGAAGCTGGCACTTTGATTTGCAGCATGGTTGTTTTCTGCTTTTTAAAAATGCTAGTAAAAATTGGTGATAGGTGTGGGATGGGGATATAGAATTTGCCAGAAACCCAAGGAGTTGTTTACAAGAATATTGGCATCCACAGCTACCATCCCCACAGCTGGAAAAGTAACCAGAAGCTTGATGGATTATAGGCAGCTGCAAGGAATATAATTGCCAGAAGTAGTCTTCTAAATTAGAGCATCTTGCCAAGAGCTGTTAAATATGGATTGCAAAACTCCAGTTGAACCAATAGAGGGCTGTAAGGAACAGGTGTTTTTAGGTGCTGCCCCCTCATGGTTCTCTTTTACAACTTCTTGGAGTATCCTTTGTCAAGATGACATTTCAGGCATTCCGTCTTCCACATGTGTCCTTTGAAAGGAAATGAGAAGAGCAGAAGGTGGGCTGGCCTGCTGTGCCCTGCCTGCCTTTGGCCAAAAACAATGCCTTCTGATTAGAAATTAGAATATACACAATCGCTTGGTGGTATTTGCAAAATAAACTGATAGCCAATGGAACTCAACAAACTCTTTGGTGTGGCTTTGTATCCTATACTGAAGCATACATGAAATCATCCAATTTGGGATTGCATCATATAGCCGGTGAAAATGGCACTGGTGGTGGTTGTTCTTCTTCCTCTTCCTGCTGCTGCTGCTGCTGCTGCTGGAAAGGACCTTGGAGGTCTTCTATTCTAACCCCTTGCTCAAGTAGGAGACCTTATACCATTTCAGACAACTGGGTGTCCAGTCTCTTCTTAAAAGCCCCCAGTGTTGGAGTACACAACTTCTGAATGAAAGCTGTTCTACTGGTTAATTGTTCTTGCTGTCAATAAATTTCTCCTTAGTTCTAGGTTGCTTCTCTCCTTGATGAGTTTCCATCCATTTCTTCTTATCTTGCCTTCAGGTGCTTTGGAGAATATGATGACCATCTCATTTTGTGGGAGCTCCTCAAATAATGGACTGCTGCTATCAACTCAGTCCTAGTCCTTTTTTACACTAGACTAGACATACCCAGTTCCTGTCACTGTTCTTCGTTTACTTTGGGGTTAGTGCATTGTAGAAACACAGAAATTCAGTCCTACTGATGTGCATATGCAGTAAGTCTTCCATACAGCATCTAGATTAAGAACTAGGAAAATTGATGAAAGTGTGAGTAGGAATTTTCCCTATTTGAGGACTCTAATACATGGGGGAAAAAAGCAATTTGGCACTTTCATTTTTCTGCATTAAACTGGGAGGGATCTTACACTTCTCAAAGAAAAAAATTGTAAGTAGATTTTCTAAAAACATCTGTTCGGTTGCAAAATATTTGATTAATGGACAGACAATTCCCCTGGGTCTCCATATTGGCTCCCAAGAGAAACTGCCTTGATTTGCAGAAATCATCAGGTGAAACGGTGCTGCAGACAAGCATAAAGACTGCAGGAAAAAAAACTGCTCTTTCAGGTATAGGAGGAGAAGATTTTAAAAGCAGTTGACAATCCTGCTTTCCGAGGAGGAGCTGAGCTTGGCTTTTCAGTCATCAAGGAAAGTTCATGCACACATGCCAAGCTTTCCCTGGCTTGGCCCTCTTCACAAAAGCCGGATCTGCAAAAATCAACTGCTTAGTTCTGGGCAGTAGGAAGAAGACCAACACTGGTGAAGATCAAAGAAATCTTGGTCTTCTTGAACCAGCTGCTTTTCAGGGGTGTTGGATTTTGGTCCCCAGCTTCCCAATCAACCAGAATGTAGGTGATAGTGATATTTACAAGAATAACTGTTGGAAGGGGCTTCTTCTAGTCCAACCCTTTGCTCAAGTAGGAGACCCTTTCCCATTTCAGATGCATGGCTGTCCAATCTCTTCTTAAAAATCTCTGGTGCTTCTTGTTCTGCTTGAGATTTGAAATTTTACACTGAGAATGGGAGAGTATGACAGAAACCATAGTAAACTACAGGTAGTCCTTAACTTACAATTTAAAACCATTTGTTTAGTCACCATTTGAAGTAACAACAGCATTGAACAAAGTGACTTACGAACAGTCCTGATACTTAACCATCACATCATCCTCACAGACCTGTGGTCAAAATTTGGGTGCTTGGCAACCAGTTTATATTTATGATGGTTGCAATGTGCCATGTGATCACAGTTTGCAACCTGCCCAGCTGGCTATCAACAAGCAAAGTCAATAGGGGAAACTGGATTTGCTTAATGGCTGTGTGGTTATTTAACCACTGTCACGAAAAAGGTCAAAAAATTGGTTGTTTAACAGCCACCTTGTTAAGCAACAGAAATTCGAGGACCACCTGTATTTCTACATTGCTGTCAAGATCGTTGGCCGCAGGATCACTGCGAATTGAGTTCTACTGGAAAGAGACTTTATTTTTAAAGTGTTGTTTTTAAATTTCAACGTAAGGTACTTACTAATAATTGGAAGAGTCACTTGAATACATCATCACAAACCCACCACTGCTTCCCAAGTCCTCAGAGTGCTCAAATGAGACTCTCCAGGCAAACTTTGGTTAAACCAGAGCACCACCTGTCAAGGGAAAGACGGGCATGAGTGAGGAGCAGATTAATCCTTTTCCCCAGTTGTTGAAAAAATGGGCTTTGCATTTAATGCCCAGGGCTCTTTTGATGGAGCAGAATCACACCGAGGCATTCATTCTCATTGACGTGCTTAGTCTGATCATGAAGGATTTATTTATTATAGGTAATCCTTGATTTATGAGCAAACTTTCTGTTGCTCAGACATTCATTAAGTGAATTTTGCCCCATTTTATGACCTTTCTTGCTACAGTTCTTCAATGAATCACTGCAGTTGTTAAGTCAGTAGCATGATTGTTAGGGTAATTTGGCTTCCTCTTTGATTTTGCTTGCAAAAGGTGATCACATGTCCTGGGACACTTCACTGGTCATACAAATGAGTCAGTTGCCAAGCATCTGAACTTTGATCATGTGCCCAGGGGGATGCTGCAGTGGTCTTAAGTGTGAAAAATGGTTGTAAGTCACTTTTTTTCAGTGCCGTTGTAACTTTGAATGGTGAACTGTTGTTTTAAGTTAAGGGCCATCTCTTTGATTTGGTTCAGTCCTGTTCAACACCAGATGACTAATATCGCTTGATTCCATACATAGCAAAGATGTTCTCCAATGATTTAAACCAGTGTTCTTTAAACTTGACAATTTAAAGATGTGTGCACTTTGATTCCCAGAATTCTTAGCCAGCAGGCTTTAAAGGGTTCAGCTCCCAGAATTAATGCCAGCTGGGGAATTATGGGAGTTGAAATCCACATATCTTAAATTTGTCAAGTTTGAAACACACTGGTTTAAATGATATATTAGAGGACAGAGATGTGCCAAGAAATCACAACTATCTTCTGGAAATCTTTTTCAAGCTAAGCTGAGATGGGAGCTTGGAAACACACTCTCTGTGTTTATTCAAAGCATCTCTCTTAGCTACTAGCACATGGGTATAGCAGGTGACTTTGGAGGTGTGACTGATGGAAACTAAAGCTGGCAACACCTATCCCTCAGGAAAGCACCATGCACTTTTCCTAACATTAAGAGATGACGGTCGATAGATACTGATGATTTCAAGGAAGATGTAAGGATGGGGAAATATCACAACAGCCAGGAAATACAACTTTTATGCTGCATGGGTTTCCAGCAAGAAGCACCAGTGTTTTGCATATAAATACCAGGTGCGGATGCACATGTGCACAATTTCAACTCCCTAAAACCTTTGGTGTTAAATGTTGCCACTGTAGTCTTATTACTTTTCATTCTGTCCTATGAAAGAATATTTTATTTCAACCACTTCTTTTTTTTCTCCCTTACATTTTCAGTTTTTTAGGGGTGGGCATCTTCCTAGCACATCATTCCAAAGCCAAATGTTACCCAAATCCCTCCCCTCAATTTATGTAATTCTATTGTAATAAGAAAATTGGCTAAGGCAAGGCCTCAGGCATTTTATTGATTATTCCAGTGGTGGAATTCAATTTTTTTTACTCCCGGTTCTGTGGGCGTGGTTAGGTGGGCATGGCAGGGGAAGGATACAGCAAAATCTCCATTCCCACTCCACTTCTGGGGGAAGGATA
>JAHWGE010234039.1:0-10929 GCA_019457695.2 Chrysopelea ornata
GGTCCTCATTTTACCGACCTTAGAAAGGATGGAAGGCTGAGTCAACCTTGAGCTCTGATGAGTTTCGAATTTGCAGATTACAGTAATTGCAAGCAGCTGTGTTAATAACAGATTTGCCTCAGTCTGCTGTGCCACCAGAGCTCGTTTGATTAATTTACGCTGTATTTTAAGTCGACTTGAATAGGATCGGGCTGCTCTCATGGCTAACACTTTGTATAGTCTGCTCTGTCCCTGATAATTCATGCCGGAAGAAGACGTCTGATTTTCCTAATTCAGTTAACTTACGACAGCTTCAGTCAAATCCAGCATCAGATCAGGAAAGACTGGGTTAGATCCTTCATAAAATAAATGCCTTTTTTATACCACGATGATTTATTCTGCCATGTCTTGGTATTAAGAATGTTTTTTTAATACTGAGACATGGCAGAATAAATCATCCTAGTCAACTATCACTGGCCATGCTGGTTTTAATGTGGTTAGGATTGTCCAGCACTTCTGGAAGGTCCCAGATTGTAGAACATAGCTTAAAATAAACAATGCACACCATCTTTAAATTTTTAAAATGATATGTAGTTTGACTTTCAATCAGATTTACCTCTATAAGCCCGCATAAGATGAAATGCAGTTTCATAAATCTCTTAAGCTCACTTGCTATACTTTCAACTTATCCATGCAAGAGCTCATTTTTATCATAAATCTGCAGGTTAGTTATAGATCTGACAGATTGCAGGATGTCTGATTTAGCAGGTGAATATTACATAGAAGGAAGGGGAGACATGCCTGTTGAATCTATTTCAGTTGTTGAGACATGTTGCTGAGATAGTTTGAGGCTTATATTAAATTCAGATAGTTAACAATAAAAGATAGGACTCCATTTTAAACTGTAATCCTGATCTTACTGAAGGGGATTTATGGAATATTTTTATAGGTTTTGTAAAATTTTATAGACCATCATTTTCGAAATGCACTGTTAAGCTGTATTCATTGCAAAACACTAACTCATGATTAACTGAACCATAGTTCATCATTATAACTGGGTTTGTATCACATGCTAAACTGCAAGCTAGCTGACAGTTTAGTATTTTAATTTAATTTTATTAAATTTTGTTTAAATCTAGTTATAAACTAGAATGCCTGAACAATTTTATAAAATTCCAGAGAACAAATTACAGTGGTACCTTGGTATTCATCCCTAATTGGTTCTGGGAAATGCTACAAGTACCAAAAACTATGAGTACCAAATACATTTTTCCCATAAGGAATAATATGCTTCACAAGGCAGTTGAAACTGACAAGTTCTAGCTTATGCATTGAGTACCAAACAAATGATAAGTACAGGACAAAATTTTCACAGCAAGATGCCTTGAGTATCAAATTTGATGAGTTTCAAAGCAGTTGAGTGCCAAGGTACCAATGTATTATAGTGAAACAGCTGTAATACTAAATAAGGACATTTTGCAGTTAAACAAATACTAGTTTGTAGATGAACAAAGTCTAAATTAGAATTACAAAACAAATTGCAATCTTGTTTATATCCAAATAACTTCAGATGAATTCTGCAGCTAGCTGTTTGATAAGCTTGCTAGAGAGTCTTTGGAGGTTGGAATACACATATTACTGCTTAGCTGTTGGTACCATGGTTAGAATGCAGTATTGCAAGATGACTCTCCTCACTGCCAGGAGTTTGATTGGTTGATTGGTCTTCCATCCTGAGGTTTTTAAAATGAGGACTGAGATTGTTGGGACAATATGCTGACTGTAAACTGCTTAGATAGGGCTGTAAAGTACTATGAAGTGATATATAAGTGCTACTGCTATCTACATTCTCAATGATATAAATATATATTGAACTAATTAAGCTAAATTATTTCTGCTGCTTGCTGTTTTGTGGATTTCTAAAAATAAGTGAAGGGGAACTGTATACATACAATATGCTAGATCAGGGCTGTCAAACTCCCCGCTCACGGGCCAGATGCGTCACACGCTGGCCATACCCACACCAGGTTTAGTGAAGGAGGAAAAAGTCCCAATACGTCACATGATGCTGCCATGATGACATGAGTTTGACACCCGTGCTAGATCAAACTTCCCTAACATTGCACCTTCCTACATTAGGACCAGAACCACAATTTGTCTGATCAGCAACTTGAGAATATGATCCAAAAAGCTCCATCTAAGTGGAACACAAACATCTTAACAACCTCTTTTTCTGCTGTTTTCATGTTACAGGTGGTCCTCAACTTAAAACTACAATTGGGACCAGAATTTCCATTGTTAAGCAAGGCAGTAGTTAAGTGTGAGTCACCCAATTTTCCCCATGTAGTTAAATGAATCACTGTAGATATTAAGTGAATCATATGGTCATTAAGCAAATCCAGCTTCTCCTATTGACATTGCTGGTCAGAAGCCAGCTGAGAAGATTGAAAATGGCGATCACATGACCCTGAGATGCTGAATCTGTTGTAAATACATGCTGTTGCCAAGCTCCTGAATTTTGATCATGTGACTATGGGGATGTTGCAGTTGTTGTAAATGCAAGGATCAGTCATAAATCACTTTTTTTCTGTGCTGTCATAACTTCAGATGGTTGTGAAACAAATGTCTGTTCAGTCAAAGACTACCTGTAACACCTTCAATATATCCAAGCCATACTGAGAGAGACTTAAGTGTATTTAATTGCACGGGTGTATTTTCCCTTTCTCACACTTTTTTTGTTTGTTTGATGCAATCTAACACGATTCACCAAGTATTCCATTAAAAGCATACTCTGGTGATTCCTGGAAGGTCAGATCAACTCCTATTGGGCAATTTTTGCATTGTGATCCTGGGACAGTTATTTAGAATGGTTTGGCTTAGGGTATGGAAAAACTGTTCTTTCAGGTTATACTTCATCCATCAGGTCTGCAAGCTGAAAGGGAGTTTGACCCAGCTATGAAAGTGAGATCAGCCTACTACCTAAGGCCTGATGAAGAGACAGAATCTTGCTTTCCAGCTCAGCCTGTTTAGATGTGGGTTCCTTTAAGGTCCCCCCCCCCCCACATGAAGGCTAATTCTGGGTTTAAAAAACAGCCAGTAGACATGCCTTGGCTTGCTGAGTGCAGCAGAATCTGGCAAAGGTCCCCCTCATCAATTGTCAGGGTACATTGCGTGATGTGGCAAAAGACCTTCCATCCCAGTCACAAGTTTCTTCTAACGCTATTAAATATTGATTTGAAGTGCTAAAGCCAGAAGTTGTAATACTGCTGCTGCTGTTGCTTCTTCTTCTTGTGCCATATCCATCATCAGATGTTGGCGATCATGTTGGCAATCCTAATGCTGCTTGGGATACCAAATTCCAGAATTCCTGGTTAGGAGTTCTGGGAAATCAGACAAATCTAAAATGTGAATTGTTAGTTGATGGCTCAGTATGTTGGAAGAACCCAGGGGGAATAGTTGATTTACAGTTGATTTGTGCAAATGCAGCCATTAGGATTAGTTCCATTAGCTATAGGCTACTTAACCCCAATTGATAAGTTACACAAGCACAACTAACTGCAATTTAATGCAATTGGAATCACATTATGAATAGCTTATGTATATATATCCAAGTGGTAGACTGCAACCCTAACTTGGCTTTATGTTGAGTAAATTCACAACACATTAAATCACCCAGCAGCCCACCCATTTTGCACTACTTTGTTAAGTGAACGTAAAAACATAGCGCTTCTACCGGTAGTATATTAAAGAAATCTGGGTTAAATAATGAAGGATAACATGAAAACCTAACTTGTTCCGTATTTGCGTGTCCTTTCACTGCAAACCTGCGGTAAACTACACTGAAATACAATCGGAATTGCTTCCAAGCGCAATCCTGCGCCCTTCTCACAAATAAAGCTTATTTTCGGTGCATCTTAAACATCCCAAACTGGGAAACCGGAATCGAACCAACCAGAAAGCAAGCAGGCCAGGTGCAGGTTCCCTGAACAAGTGAAGAATCTTAAGGTCTAATTGGGCACGTGGCTGTAGCCGGGCGGGGCCCACTAATTAATTCAGCGCGTCCGGTCGGCTGGCAGAACGAAGGGATACTTTCCTTTTTTTCGCGGCTTCTTCTGGTCAAGCCATGTTGCGAAAACTCACCGTAGACCAGATCAACGATTGGTTCACAATTGGTAAAGCGGTCAGTGGGGTGGAATTCCTGGGGGGCGAAGTCCGGGCTGCTGGCTTTGCTCATCACCCTGTGGAATCTGTTGAAGACCCGGCGCCTGCTGCTAATGTGTAAGTAGGCCGGGAATTGCAGCAAAACTAGTTCTCCGTCGAGCTCTCGCTTCACCCGATCAGCTGCTTAGAAAGGTCCAAAACTGCCCAGGTTCTTCGCTGTTGAATGGTATAAATTAAGCTCCTTCCCTCAATAAATAAAATCCCCCATTCATCAGTAGGATGGATTTCAACGCTGCACAAGTTCTACTAACATTATTAAGCACGATTTGTTTTTAGAAATAGAATAACACCTTCTCCCCCCACCTCCCCGTTCGTAATGGTCTGATGGTGGCCTACCTCAAATTGCGAATTGTGTAAATTATATGTAAAGTTTGAAGGTGCTGCAATGCGTTTGTTTCTGATTTACAACTAGCTTCTGTAAAGTAAGCAACACTAAGCAACTAAAAAAATAAGCTCTGTGCTACCCGAAAATGGTGTGGGTATTAAAAAAAACGTATTATGACTATAAAAAGTCAACCTGAATCTATTAAACGGTCAGAACCTCATAGTGCTGTTTTCTTGTTTAAAACAGAGAAAAGTAAGAGTGGGGGTTGCTTCTTTCTGAATTGAGCTCAACTTGGCCAGGTTATATAAACTTCAAGCAGCATTTTTGTCTGTTTGGTTTTTGTTTTAAACATTTTTCACGTTTGTCGATCTCAGCTTGTTGGAACTTCAGTTTTACTAAAAACATTGATGGTGTTCGCAGATAGCATATAGCAATAAGCCAGAATTTTCTAATGCTTTATTTAATAAAATACAATTGGTTATGTACACAACACACCACACTAAATCCAAGCCACAGTAGGGTTTATAGTACAGTAATGTGTGTATTCAGCCATTATATGAGCACCATATAGCATGCTAGTAATTCTTAAGAGAATTCATTCATCCTTGTCTGTCCATAGAAATAAATTGTCTATTGTGGGATTAAGCCCTGGGGTAGATAGATCTTGGATTTGATCTATTCATCTCTCTGGTGTCTTGCTCTGTAAATATAAAATTACTGTATGGCTATAGTTCTCATAGTTCATATGAGACTATATAGAATTTTAAATTCTTAAGTACTCATGGTTGTAGTCTTATGTCTCTTTATAGGGAGAGTTAAAAATGAATAGCTATATATTACTTAACATCCTCTGAGGTAATGTTAGTCTGTTTAAATTATCACAGTGTTGTTTTTGTAGAGTAATAAGTGTTTTAACTGAAAATAAAACAAATGGGAACTCTTTATGGAGAAACAGTGAGAAAAATATTTCAGTCTTATATACTGTAAATTTTTTCTTGTTGTCGATTTCTAATTTGGGGTTTGAGTCCTGAAGAACAATACATTTGTAACATGTTTAGTAAGACTATCATAGATCAAATGAGATTTATTCAAAGAGTATATATACTAACCAGATTTTACAATATTTTTCTTTGTTGCTTTAACTTCACAGTTTTATATTGCAGACAATGAAGCAAAAGAATGCTAATGAGAAAAACACCTTGAAGCCCTCTTTTTCTACTACCTAATTTTCATAATTGTTTAATTGCTTTCAGTGTAGAGCTTAACTAGAGGTTCCCAAATCAACATTGTTGAGTACATTTATACAACACATATTAACCAACCATATTTTAGTTCAGCATGTTGTACATTTTGACTTAACATTTTAAAGTTATGATTATTCTTTGAAATTAATCCTATGGAGGCTAACTAGTTCTGCCTCTGCAGAAGTATTCACTTGGTTCAATTTTTAACCCTCATCCAAATCTCTCCCTCTCTCTCATGCTAACTTTGATCATGATTTTTCAAAAAATTAACATCATTTGGTAAAAAAGTACTATTTTAGCAATTTTAAAAATCCCATTTCTTTGCAAATCTATTTTTCATATAAAATTACATCATAAGATCTAATTCAATGTATTGCTTCTGGGTATTTATATTTTCTGGTGGATCTGAAGCAAAGGAAAAAGGTTCTTTTTTGGTAATAAAGGACTGCAAGCCATAATGTATCTGCTTTTCTGTTAGACTATTTCAGATAAAGGAATTTTGGTTTATATAGCCATTTTTTTTACAACCTGTGAATGAATGTCATTTCAGATCATCCTATATATGGATGAATTTTACTGAATTTCTGCAGGATGTAAATAAAGCTGTCACGGAGATTCCCTTTCTTTTCCGGTTTTAATTTTGTGTAAATGCAAATAATATTCCAGCATTAGTCTGGCTACTATTTGCATTCTCTACAGCAGTGTTTCTCAGCCATGGGAACTGATATGAGGACTTCAACTCCCTCAATTGGTTGGCTGTAGAATTCTGGGAATTGAAATCTACACACAGCTGCCGAGGTTGAGAAACACTGTTCCACAATATCCCAGATGTAGTCTCATGCCAGGGAATTGTGGAGAGCACATTGTAGCCATTATAAAAGGATGAAATATATATTTGTCTTAAATCTGTGATTAAATCTTAAAATGTGCACACATTTTTCCAAAGTGTCAATATAAAAAAGTGTCCTTTGGGTGCTAGTGTATCTTTGGCATTTTTTACTACTCTTTTTTTTGTTGTTTAAAAGGCAGAAGGTGGTGCTATTGTTGTGACCTGCTTTAGGCCTTCATAAAGCTTATCTGTTTCCAGTTTATTAAAAACAGGAACTTTTATAAAATGGAGTATTATTTTCTTCCTTTTAAGTTTTCAGATTTGTGTTCAACATCTTTGTTTTGAAAAGATTGCATTGTGTTAGCAAATTGCAGGATAAAATTCTGTCAGTGTCTTTCACACTGACTATGTTTCAGGACATTGCTAAGTCTTTAATTTGTTCTTGCATATTTAGAGAGGCAAAATAAATGGTATTAAAGACAGCCAACATAGCCAGTTAAGGTGGTGGACTCAGAATAACAATATCCAGCTTCTAGTCCTTCCTTAGTCCCAGAAGTCAGCTGGGTGACCTTGGACTAGTCATTCCCTCTCAGCCCACATCAACATCAGGCTGCAGGATAAGACAGCTGATACACAAAAACCCTCATGGCATCATGCATTGTTAAGCTTTGCTCTAATAATTAGGTGAACGCACTGAAAACAAGGGGGGCCTGCAACCATGCAGGATTAATGCTAAGAAAAATGATAAAACCTCCATAAAAAAGTCTCTGCTATAAGAAGGATCGTAATGTGACACTATTAATTAGTATAAAGCATCCATCTTATTTATTTAAGGACTATGCCAGCTGTAGTTGTTATTAAGTTTAAGTTTGCATTTATGAAGGTGGGAAGATAATTTTGGAGTACTGAATCATTACAGAATGATTATAGCCAAGCTGAATGAGTATGAGCGAAAGAGAAAATAATTAACTTGATGGGTAGTAATAGGGAAGATTCCAGATTCTGTGGGAGAAAGTTGGAAGGATGCCTTGTGTATTTTTGTCAACGTAGCTGGATACAGTGGGGATTTCCTCTTTGTCCATTTTCCTGGAGTTGGTGCTGGATGCTGTGAATTGGCTGGAACAATTTGAATTCCAAGCATCAGCCAGCTGATCTTGCTGAGCTTCTTTCTCAAGATTAGTAAGGAACTCTTTTAAAACTTGTTTGAATAAATAAACAATTTCCCAGGGTAAAACATCATTTTCTGCTAGAGCCTCTCGAAATCTAGAAAAGGAAAGAGAAAAGAAAAGAAAAGGCAAATAAGCCTGAATTCTATTAGCATATATTCAACTTGTCTCTTAAAAATGCAGGGGGAGAGAAGATATACTGTCCTTTTTAGCAATGCTTTTTAAAGAAAAAAAAAACGGAATAGGAAAGAATGATGTTTGCAATACAAACAGCTGAAGCATTTTTTTTCTTGTCCAATTTGGCGAAGCAAGTTGATTCAAACTGACATTTCCCTGGAACCCTTTTCTAGGATCAGAGAGAAACCAGTGAATTGTTCTGGGTTTGTTTTTGTTTTAAATTCCATGTGCTATATGTGCAGGTTGATATGTATATATATATATATGCGTATATGTATATGTATATGCATATGTATATGTATAAATATATGTGTGTGTATGTGTATGTGTATTGCAGAATTGTAGAGAAACAATTCAGAACAGTCTTATTCTTACCAAAATTGCATGAAACAAATGTGAATCAGGTTCACTAGTTTATAACGAAAATCATACCATGCAGATTTTAAAACTGGACACAGGATAAAAATGTAGTCGATGAATATAAAGGCAAATGTTTAGCAAAAGGAACAAACATATTAGTGCTCTAAATATTAGAGCTGTAAATATGTAGTAAGCATTTAAATGGTGTGAGCTGAATTGTTACATTTAATTGTTTTGCCAAGCTCAAAATTAAAGCTGAAGGCATATTCTTTTTCTATTACATTTTGTGGGCAAATCTTGGAAATTCTTTCATTGCATGCTTGTAATGCATGCAATTTGCATTGAACAAATGAAATTCTAGCAATGTTTTTTGAGATGTCACAACCCATACAGAGAGTCTTACGAATAAGGTTACGTATATTGCCAGAAAGTAAGTTTCTTTGGACTCATTCCAAATAATTATTCTTTTAGTTCGAAGCATGCTAGTTTTGAATTAATTTGAAACAATTTTCTTGTAAGAATAACACTTAATATGAAGCTGCAAAGATGGGGACCCTTTTCCCCTTTCTTGAAGCTTATGTGATATTACATAGATAAAATAGATTACCTGCTGAGTATGATTCCAGTTTGACATGGTTGGATTTGAGAGCAAAGAATTTCAAGTTGTCGTTGTTCAGTAGCTGGGATAGTTATTTGAAGATTTTGGTAGCTCCTTATTCCATTGTAATCACTTTCAGGTTTTTGAATTTTTTGTCCACTTTCAATCTCCTGTATCAGCCGTTCACGTTCTTTCAAATGCCATTTTAGTTCTCTCAGAAGCGTCTTTGTCACAACTTCTGAGCCAGGGTATTGTCCACTTTTGTAAGAATAACTTTTTGGCCATTTCATCCAGCTAAAGAATGGCATTTTGGCAACTATTTAAAAAATAGAAACAAAAAGACACATGCACATACCAATTGCAAAAGGTCAGTTGGAAATTTGGTTCTCGGGGATTTCTCACTCAAGTTTGATAGTTAAATTTTGTAATGTTACCCATTTTTCACGTAGCCAGTCAGTTTTAAACTGCATATGTATCCACATTTAAATGTAGAGCTTAATTCTGAATACCCAGGCATAGGATTGTGCTGTCAGTAATAGTGCAATAAAAATGCAATTGTATTCCTCCCAGAAACCATTATGACATTTAAAATACTCTACTTTAGCTTTATTCTGTTTTGTTCTGTCCTGGGTATATTTAATCTTTGTAGCACTTTTTGAAAGAACTGGCTAAGTCCATCTCAATTCAATATTTCTCTTTTCAAAAACAACAACAATTTAAACTATAGTATTCTGTATGTTCTGCAATCTAAATGTAAACAAAACAAAACAAAAAAATTCAAAATATAGATAATATCTATAAATAACATCTGGTATGAGAAAATCTAGATTTTAGAAAAAAGACTAGTTTATATATATTTGCAGCAGTTTATTTTAATTACAAAAACTACAAAGAGACTTGTAGCAGACTAACAAATATATGCAATTAAAGTGTTAATTTTTATGGAATCCTAAAATTCATAGATATTTGGAGTAACTCTCAAGAGATTTATATTTTTCGTGCATCAATTTTTTTTAATTAGAATTATTCTTATACTTACTGTACTTGTAGAAAAGAATCTATTTCACCAGCAAGACTATAGATGAGTTCTGCTTGATGTGGTGATTGTTTATTCCAGTATGTTCTGTCTGAGACAAGTATTCCTCATTTTACTCACTTAAGAAAAGTGTATTATCCCAGCTTTTAAAATAACTTAATTTCTTCTATCAGCAGAGATCCCAGAGCCCTCTGACATGGATTCCTCTGAAATTCTTTCCCCAAAGCCTATTCAGAGTTTCTGTCTTTCCATACAGACTTTGTCTTGAGCCAGTGAGAACAGTTTCAGACGCTTTCTATGGATGCTAAATGTATTGTCTGTAGTCATATGAATAATCGTAGTCTGAAACCAAACCAGATGTGCTCCCAGCTAAAGTAAAACTGTCGGTTGGATGATGTGATGCTTGGATGTGCATAGCTGTAGGTCACAGTTCACTGCTGTATTTTTATGCCCTGTTGTGCTCTAAAAATAACCCAGTTGCTTTTTGTCATTGGACTAAACTTTGGAGCAATTTTGGCGAATTTGTAGTTTGCTTCTTTGTATTAGTGACAAGAGAAATTATTGCACCGCCCAGTTTACCTATTCATTTTATATCAATACATGTATATACACTAAAATTAACATGACTTATATAAGCTCACCTCAAGCAACTTTATGTCAGTCCTAAGACTACCTATTAAGCAGCGTACAGAGAGATTCTTAGTGTGTACTGTTTATGGCTAAATTAATCCCTTTGCTAAAATAATAAGTGAAATTCTTATTTATAGTCCATAGCTGTTGTTAAGTTTGTGAATTCTTTTTTTCCTCCTAAGCTAACAAATGTATTCCTAACCTAACAAGGGGTGTCAAACTCAAGACCTGTGGGCCGGATCCGGCCTGCGGAGTGCTTAGATTTGGCCTGTGGGGCCAGCCTGGAAACAGCAAAAGACCAGGCCCACGGTGCCTCTGCCAGCAAAAATGGAGCTCGGGGTGATGGTATTTGCAGGCTCCATTTTTG
>JAHWGE010241121.1:0-23499 GCA_019457695.2 Chrysopelea ornata
GGGGGGGGGGGGGGGGGAAGCGCCGCTCCTCCCCCCTCCTCCTCCTCCTCCTCCTCCCTCCGGCCAGGTGCCAGGAAGGGCAGCCGCCGCTCTGCCCGCTCGGCTGGGGGCTCCTGGCAGGGCGGGGGCTGCGCAGGTGTCCCGGGCTCGGAGGGGCGGCCGGGCAGGGCAGAGGCGGAGTAGCCGCCGCAACAAAGGAGGGTTGCCGGGGCCGCTGCCAGGCGCCGAGGGGGGCCGGCGGAGGAGCGGCGGGACTGGGCGGCTCGTTGGACGGCAGCCCCCGCCCGGCGCCGGGACCCCAAGAGTCAAGGCGGCCGCCGCCACAGGCGCCCCGAGACAGCCCGGCCGGGCGAAGCGGCCTGGAGTCCTGCGGGCCCCGCGCGGGGGCCTCGGGCCAGGGGACCAGTGCTTCCCCGGGAGCGCCGCCGCCGCCGCGGCAGGTCCGCCGGTTGGGATTCGAACTCGCGCCCCGCCGCTCACCTGCCGGCGCCCGATCGACGCTCCGACGCTCCCCCTCCGGCGCCCCCAACGCTCCCGGCCCCGCCCACGCAGGCGCCTGCGTCACAGGGGGCGGCGCCAAGTCCTTGCGCAGCGGTTCCTGGGGGCGGGGCTGGAGGCGCGAGCGACTCCCGGGGGGGGGGGCTTCGCTCCCAGACCTCCCCCGCCCGTGAGAGGGGTCCCGGGAGGCACGTAAACGGGCCCCATGAACCGGGCGCCCCGGGAGCGTCACCGGCGAGGCTTCTTGTAGGCTGAAACGATGCCCGGAGGGGGAAGTGAGCTCCTCTCCCTGCCAGGGTTCCCTGTGCCCGAGGCTTCCTGCCTGCTTGCAAAGGGGGCACCGCTTCTATCCCCCTCCCCAAGATTGCAGGGTGAAGGGGAAGCCGTGGGCGGTGGAGTTTCTTGGGCTGCCAAGGGAAGCCTCCAGCAAGGAGGGCTTGGCCAGGGTGGAGCCCCAGGTGGCTGTGTAGGGGCCACTGTTGCAGGAAGTGATTGCCCCCCACTGCCCCTCCCAAAGTAGCCCTGGCTGGCTTCGTGCAACTGAGAGGGCACCCAGCTGCCCACATCCCCAACCCCAAGAAGCACAACCAGCCAAGCAGGGAGAAGAGGAGCTTTATTCCCAAAGAGCTTCCAGGAGCAAAGCTGGCAGGATGGAAGGAAAAAGGGTGGCACCAAAGTCAGTGGAAGGTCAGGCGGGAGGAGACGGTGCTGAATGGCAAGGGAGTCCCTGCTTCCTATGGTGCAGTGGAGACCTCTCAGGATCCCCACAAGCACCCCCCCACAGGCTCTGCCCAGCTGCACTCTGCAGGAGGGGGGCTCCGTCTTCCTCCCCCATCTGCCCCCTCATATGGCTGCCACTGGGTTCCCCCACAGCTGGTGACTCAGAAGCTTGTGCGAATTCCTGCCAGCCACTCTCAGCCTTCCTGCTTCCCATCTTCTCCCTCAAGGTCTCCTCTGCATCAGTAGACAACGCACAATCCACAAGGAAAGTTCACATTCGGCCATCTCGGCTTCCCCTTTGGTGGCTCCTATTCCATCACAGAGGAACTCAAAGACCCAAAGTAAGGCAAGGAAGAATGGGCAGCCAGGCCCATCTCCCACCTTCCCTTTACTCAATAAAACCCCCAACAGAGGCAAGGAAAAAGTGGCCCCCATGGTGTGCAGAAGCCACAGGCTCAGAGAGTGAAGCAGCTGCCATACAGGAAGGGGCCATGCAGGGCAGGGGGAGAGAGGGGCTGGCGGCTCAGCAGGCTCCCATCGCTGCCTCTGGCCATCCCTCCCAAGGAAAAGGCTGCCAAGTGGCCAGGATGGCTGGCCTGGCTTGCAGCTGAGAACCGGGGGGGGGGGCACGGGGCTGGAGCAACTCTTAGTGTTAATGTGGGAAATGAGATGCAGCCCACCCCTCTTTTTTCAGGCTCAAGACAGAGAAGCAAAGGCAGACTCAGCTGTTACAATGCGGGGGACAGACAGCTAAGCGTCTTGCAACACATCAGGGCAGAAGCCACAGTGGCAGAAGACCTGCAGGGTAGGGCATATGCCGGTCAGTGCTGGGTTAAAAGTTTGCGTGCACCCAGCCTCTCCCAAATATTGTGCAAGAATAGCCCTGGGAGGGTGTCTCGTCCGGCTGCTCAGTTTCCCTTTGGCAGTCCTCCAAATAGCATCCCAGGGAGCAGTGAGGCAGCTCAGGAAGGGGCAGCCCCCACCACCGGGAACTCTGCTACTTCCGGAGCACCAAAGGTCCCTGCAGGCTCTGCACGTAGGAGAGGGCGCTCTGCAGGGAGGTCAGGCAGTAGCCCTCTTCCCCAATCAGGTATCTGAGGGAAAATGGGAGAAAAGGGGAGAGGAGGTGTCGCTCAACTAGGGATCCACAGAAACTGTCGGTCGTTCCCCCCTGCCCCCTGCTCAAAAAGTCCCTCTCCTCCCCCAGGAAAGCTCTATTGCACCCTATCATCAGATACATGTAGAGTGTTATTAGGAGCAGCAACTGCCGCTTCTGGAGCCTCAAAATTGGCAGAGGAGAGCCGAGCCAGATGCCTGGCGATGGGGCAGCCCCACTGAGACACGACCAGGCAGAGGGCAGAGCCAGCGGCCTGCCCCCACCCCACCCACCCCCGCCCCGCCTGGGGCTTCTGCCTGGGCCCTGCAAAGGTAGACGAAAGTTCGCCACGCCTACCCTTCATGGATGAATTCTTCCAGGGCGGCACACTCGGAGACCAGCTGAGGCAAGTTGCTCTGGAGGACCACGAAGGACAGGATGGGCAAGAGGTCATCAGCACCGCTGCAAAGGGAGGGGCAGAGCGAGTCAAGCCTGGCTCCTCAGCTCAGCAGCTGGCAGCGCTGGGTGACGCTGGTGCCTGGGGCTGCTGCAGCACTGCTGCTTCCAGGGCAGGGCCTGCCCAGAGTTTGCCCAGGAAGTGGCAAAGTGGGCTTCAGAGCCAGGCATCCCATCTGGATAGGACGCTGCGGTCAGGTGCTCACATAGCGGCGGCTGCTGGTTGGAGTCGGCTCCCACAGTATTCCTCTGCACATTCACAGATGACTCGCAAGGTCCTCACTGAAGAGACGGGGGGGAGGGGGGAGGTAGTGAGGAAGACAGGGCACACAGCTCTATGCACTGGCCACTTCCGTTCATCCTCCCAATTCTCAAGCCTTTCTCTGGCCCAAGGACAGGAAAGCAAGACCAGTTTTTCCAGGGATTTTTCAACCCCTGGGACCTCTTGCTCCCCCAGCCAAACCAGTTGGTCTCTCCCTCCCAACCAGGAAGCCCAGCGTGTCTGCGCTGGACGAGGCCAGGAAAACTGGGAAAGCTCTGGCACCTCTCTGCCAAATGTGGGAGAGGAGTTTCTAAAGTGCCCCCAACCCCAGTGGGCGACTCTTGGCCTCCCTCCGGATTCCAGCCCATCCCAGTTTGGCCTCACCGATGCACTCCAGCTTCCTCTGCGGGCAGCTGCTGGGAGGGAGAAGGAGGAGCTCCTGCACAGCTGCAGCATATGGGGGAGGCCCTTCTGCCTTGGGGAGCAACTTGGAGGGGATGCCCATCTCAGTTGGAGAAGCCTTCCTGCGCAGCTCCATGCTCCTGGACAGAGCCTCTTCCTGGGCCTTGTAGACAGTCCTAGAAGGAAGGAAGGAAGGAAGGAAGAAGAGAGGGGCTGACAGACCCTGCTGGCTGCGCAGGCTCCCTCCCTTTCCTTTGCCCATAAACCAGTCACCAGATGCTCCTTGCCAGGAGAAGGGGGAAGGAGAGGACTTTCTGCCTCTTCCTGCCCAGCAGCCCCCAAACTCTCCCCTCCCTTTCCTTTGCCCATAAACCAGTCACCAGATGCTCCTTGCCAGGAGAAGGGGGAAGGAGAGGACTTTCTGCCTCTTCCTGCCCAGCAGCCCCCAAACTCTCCCCTCCCTTTTCAACAGCACCATCCAATCAAGATGGCAGGGTGGGGTGCTGGCTGGCTCACTCCCACCTGTACACAGTCAAGAGGGGCCCCCAGAGTGGGCCAAAGAAGGCTTCCTCCAGCCGCGCCAGGCACTGATCCTTAGCGGCTGCCGTGTTGAGGCCTTCGAAAGCCAGCAGCGTCAGGGACAGCAGTCTGTCTGCAGGAAGGAAGCAGTCCACCTCCATCAGTGCAAACCTCTAGGAAGGATGTGCGACCCCCCCCCTCCCGTGGACGGTCCTGTGGCAGCTGGCAAGCCAGATTCCTCCCCCCTCCCAGGCAGCCCAGTTCTCTTGGGGCTGCCCACCCAGGGAGCTCACCAATGGAGTTGTGAATGTCCTTCACGACTGCCTTGAGGGCCTCCTGTTGGGAGCCCTTCTTCCCAGCCAGAGGGCTTTGCAGGGGCCCTGCTGGCCGGGCTTCAGAGGCTGACAAAAATTGCTCCAGATCCTCGAAGGAGCTCTCCCGGTCACCTAATGGGGGGGACACACGTCCTTCTTGGGGGGCAAGCAACAGGCTCTGGTCCTCAATGAAGGGGGTGCCAGAGACGCTATGGCGGAGGTTCAACTTGTTGTGTTCCTGGACAGAAAACATGGAGTGCAAGCTTTGGGATGAGCGCAGTCTCCGTCCCTCGGTGGCCGATGGCAGGAAGGCTTCGGCGTCCAGCGAGGAGGAGAGGGACCAACCACGCGAGGCGTCTGTCCTGCTTTGGCTGATGAGAGGATAGATCCGGTTGTAAGCCGAGCACTGCAGCTTCTTCAGCAACTGGCAGATGGGATGATCCGCAAAGCTGGAATCAAGGAAGGGGCCGGGGTCACCGAATCTGGCTGGGATCCCTTTGCTTGGGAAACTGCGCAGCAGGAACAACCCACCCCTTCTGCCCTTGCTCCCCCTCTACAGGGACTGCTCCGGTAGGCAGAGGAGGAACTGACCTCTTCCAAAAGAGGCTCAGGCAAAGCCCAGCAGCTGAGTGTCCTTCTGTCCCTCCAGGCGAACTCAAAAATCTACTAAGGGACCCAGTGGGAAATTATGGCTCCCACCACCCCGCCCCGTCCCACCCCAGTCTCATCCCCACTAGGCGATTGTGCCCTGCTCCCTACCTCCCTACCTGAGCAGGTGAGAGAGAAGCTTTGGCACCAAGGACAGATCACTGGGATGCTCTTTCAACTGGGCCTTCCACAATCTTGGCCAATCCTGGGGGGTGGAGAAAGAGCAGAGGACACTGAGCTTCGTCTTTCAGCCCCTCCCTGTCTGCTTCTTGGGGACTTTTGCACACAAAGGAGCACGCTCCGTCCTTGACGTGGTCAGCCCTGGAGCCTGCTTACGTACATGGTCCTGCTCGTACTCCAGGATGGCAGCGTAGATGGCGCGCTGCTCCTGCTCTTCTGGGGTCAGCACCGCATTACTGGAGAACCTCCTAAGAGGGGGAGGAACACAGGCTCAGAAGAGCAGCTGGGCCCCCTCCCTCCCCAGCCATGAACGGAGAAGGGAGGGCAAAGCATCCCAGGCCCAGCTGACTTGCCTGTTAGCAGCTTCCTGCAGCCGCAGCCGATGCTCCTCCATCTTTCTCTGAAGCTGGGGAAAGGCAGAGTTAAGGTCCTCCCCAGCAAGGCTTCGAACTGCCCAAGATAGCCCCCACCTGGGTCTTCTAGCCAGCCAGCAAAGGCAGTTGGGCCAAGTGCCAGTCCAGCTCAGGTGGGGAGAAATGACAAAGGACCAGCTGGCTGTAGGGACAGCCAAAGAGAAATCAGAGGGTTTGGAGTCCCCCCAAAATGAAGCAGGATGGGGATGTGGGATGGCAGACTACTAGGGAATCCCAGGACTACGATCTAGTCTCTTGTGGATTTGCCAGCTCAGCCTGGGAGAATTTTCCCTTCCTTTGCCACAGAAGAGCCAGAAAGGATACGGCCTCTTCCCGGGCTTTTGCGATCACCAAATTCTCCATCATCTGACGTTGCAGAGAAAGTGTCTGTTGAGCAAAAAGTAGCTGTAAAGCAGAGTCCCAGGACTGAGCGGAGGACGAGGGAAAGGAATGTTCAACCAGCCAACCAACCAACCTTTGTTTTAAAAGGGGAAGCACAGCTCTTGGGCAAAGAGGGTTCCTGAAGTTTCCCCCTCCCCCCCAAAAAATGTGAGGGCCATACTGCCTGGCTCCCACGGGACCCCAGAGGCCCAACATCTTCCCAGCCGGCCCCACTTGCCAGAGAGGTCTTCTGCACTGCCTGGTTGGGGTTGAGCCGGGCCAGCCGGGCCTCGTAGGTAGCTTTCAGTTTCTGATTTTGTAGGGATGCTTCTTCCAGCGGGCTCAGCTCTCTGCTGCAGGAGAAGAAGCTCCTTCGAGGCCGTGCCACCTGGAGCAGCTCCAGGCAGCAGCAGCTCAAGGGTCCAGCCACCCAGTGCCCAAAAGCCCCCCACAGCTCTCTCTTACTTCCTGGGGCTGTGCGCTTGAGTGATCTGCAGCTTTTGGAACATCTCAGGAGGCAAAAACGGTGACAGCTTCCCGCCTTCATCAGAGGAGACTCTGCGGTGCCGGGAAACAGGAGCAGGGCCCACCTTTTTCCCCACCAGTTTGGCCTTGGCCTTTCCTGGAAGTGGGGAGTTAAGAAAAACACAAACAAAACCCCCTTATGGTCAAAGCAAACATCTCAGGACTCACCGAGGAGCAAAACAGGCCAAAGTCGCGGGCCAGAGAGCAGGGTCCAAGGAAGAACCAGACAGCCAGGAAGACAAACATTGGGGCCAATGGCAAAACCAAGCTCCCAACCTTTGCGTGGAAGTGCAGAGCACATTCCAATTATGAGGCAGCACATGGGCTTCAGAGATACACCATGCATGCACTTTAGGCATCTGCCCGGTTAAAAAACAACCATCAACACTGGGTGCATTCTAAGCCAATTGCAATCAGTCTTGAGAAGCTAGGTAGGGTCAGACCTGGTTAGCCATTAGACAGGAGACCAACAGGACACCTAAAGGGCATTGGGCTAATCTTGGAAATTGACAAAATTCCCTGGAGGAAGGCAATCAAAAACCATTTCCACACCATTGCCAAGAAAATGGCAGGATCAGGGGAGCCACCAGGAGTCCATATGGCGACTTAAAGCAGCAGTCTCCATACTTGGCAAATTTAAGACTTAGAAACTTTAATTCCAGAATTCAGGGAATTGAAGTTCACACATCTTAAAGTTTCCAAGTTTGGAGACCCCTGACTTAGCGGAAGCTTTATTCTAAAATCACCACTTAGAGATGAAGCCCTTACTAAGCAGTGAGGCCAACGGTCGCTTTCCAGCCAGGACTCAACTTTTGACCGGGTCCCATTGAAAGAAAGAAGACCTCTTCCTTTTATTCTGGGCTATTTAAAAAAAAAACAGTGCTCACCTATTTTAGAAACGCTGCTCTTGGCTCTTTCCAGGCACTGCTCCGCTACCTTGAGCATCTTGGGGGTGTCAGGCGCCAGGTCATTTTCATCCCCTTCGGGACAAGGAATGTGTGATTGTGTCTGTCCAATTACAAGGGGATGCAAACCCACCTCAAAAAGACCTCCAAGAGAGCTCGGTGCCAACCGCCTTTCCCCTCCACCTTTAGCAGGATTTAGCCACTCTAGGACCCCTCCCCTGTGGGATTGCTCAGCTCCAGGAAAAGCCATTTTTGCCCATCGTTCCTTCCCCAAGAACAGCAGAGGCAGCGTTTCGTTTCTCAACCTTCAGGACTTTTAAGACATGTAGACTTCAACTGCCAGGGTTATCTTCTCAGAATGGATGGATGGGGAATTCTGGGAATTGAAGTCCAACATCTTCAAGTTGCCAAGGGTGAGAAAGACCAATCTAATGGGGCCGCTCCTATCAATGCTTTGGTCTCGTCCTCCTCACAAGACCTGAGCAGCAAAACCACCTTTCTTGAAGCAGCTTCATCACCCAGGACAGCAAGGGGGTGGGTGATCAGCTGAGGGTCTTGAGAAGAGAAGGGCCAAGCACTGCAGTTCCAAAGGAAGCGATTTGGGCAGTATTTAATCTTGTCCCACTCGGAAGGGGGGTTTACATGCCTTAATTTTATTATCCTAAAGACACCAACTCTAAAGCTTATTTTCCCTGAAGAAAACTGGTGCTGCAAGGGAGCCCATTTCTTCCAGAGGGTCCCAGGGCAGGGAGGGGTGGGAAAAGCAGGGGTTACCGGTGGTGGCTGCCTCTTCTTCCAGGAGAACCTGGGTGATGTAGCTGATGCTCTTTAGATATTCCACATAGGCTTCCTGCCAAGGAGAACAATTCAGCAGGTGAAGAGGCAGTGCTAAGAGGCCAATGGCCAAAGCAGGGGAGCCTTCCAGATCAGATCCATCCCCATGATCCTACTCATCAGGGAAGGGGGGAGGGGAACATCGGAATCTGGGCAGGGCAGGCGAGGCTCCCAGAGCGCTTGCCACCGCTCAGTGCGGAGTTTTCGGTCTCCAGGCAACGGGGCCGAAACACCGAAGGCACCTGAGGCGCGGGAGGGGGGCCAGCAGCAGACGGTCGGAAAGACCCCTTCCTGCCCTCCGGCCACTGTCGCCGATAGCGGTGGGACGCTCCCCCGCCGCCGCCCGGGAAACAAGGGGAGGGGCAGTGGTGGGGAGCCCCCAGCCCAGCCTCTCTTCCCGAGGGCTCCGGCGCGCGTTCCCGCGGCCTTAGCCCCAAGAGCGGCGCTCCCTGAAGGCGGGGCCCCTCGGTGCCCCTCACCCGCGGCCGGTCTCCGGCGTCCAGCTCCAGGGCAGCCTTGGCCAGCTTCATGGCGCCCTGCAGCGGCTTCACCGGCGGCTCTGCGGCGACGGAGGGCGCGGCCGCCATGGCTGGGCCGGAACTTCGCGGCCGAGGAGCGGCGGCCGCTCGGACGGGGCCTGACTGGGGGCCGGGCGGGCCGCAGCCGGTGAGGTCAGAAGGGGCGCGGCTCCGCCATCGCTCCGCAGGCGCCGGGAGGCAGGGCGGGCGGGGGAGGAGGAGCCCCCTCGCTCGTGACCGGCCGCGCCCGGGGAGCCCCGGCTCGGCGTCCCGTCTCTAGGCGGGGTGGGGGTCGCTCCGCGCATGGCAGGAAGGCCCGCCTGGGCTCCGCAGCCCCTCCAGCTCCGCGCCTGCTCAGGGAGGCGGCCCGAGGTCCGGCCTCTGCGTGGGCGACCCCCGCCCGGCCCCACGCCAGAAAGGGGCTCCCTCGCAGCGCCTCCTCTCCAGCTGAAGCCAGCTGGGCTGCACCCCAGCCCCGCTCTCCGGCTCCGCGTTTTCTGCACACTCAAACGGCCCGGCTAGTCCCCAAATCCCGACTGAGCATACACGAGGGGCGGGCGAGACGGGGCTCGGCACGGTCATGAGTCCCTGCCCCCCGGGACACCCCAGGCCCAAGCCTTCCCCAGCCGGCGGCCGGCCGGAGACCCCAGTCCAGGCGGGGAGGGGCAGCGGCGGGCGGGCCGAGGGGCCGGGGGCTTGGAGCCCTGCCTCTGGGCCCGCGGACGGCAACCCTTGCGGGGATCGGAGCGGGCCGGTCTTCCAGGCCCCTCTTTGGGAAGAGCGCCTGGCCTGTCTGCCCGCCCTGCTGCTCCGCCGGGACTGCCCGGCGGGGCTCGGGGGGCTGCGGCTGCGGGTCGAGGCCGCGGGCGGGGCTGCTGCTGGTGCGGCCGGGCGGGCGGGCTCCTCCGTCCGCCAGGGGCGCTGCGGGCCGGGCCAGCTACGGGGGGGAGGGGGACCGGCGCCGGAGCTCTGAGCAGCGGCCGGTGCGGGCTCCGTTTGCGCGGCCATGAAGCGGGATCGCCGTGGCCGCTTTTTGCCCGCAGCGGTGGCGGCCAGGATCGGGCCAGACCCGCCGCTGCCGGCCGAGATCAACAGGCCAGAGTCGGTGAGCCGGACGCGCCGCGGACGCGCCGCCGCCGCCGCCCGGGAGGAGAAGAGCGCGCCGGAGCCAAAGCGCTGGGCCTCGCCGCCCTCGGAAGCCGCCGCCGCGCCGGCTGTGCCGGGTGAGCAGACCCCGGGACCTTGGCCTGCGGACGGGCGCCGCGCGACCCCCGGGGAAGCTGCCCCGAACAGCGCCGGGACTGGAGAGGCCACCGGAGGAGCGCGCGCGGCCCCCGTGGGCTTCCGCTTGGCCTTTGCCAGGGCGGCGGGCGCTGGAAGGGCGCTGTCCTTGGCCGGCCTGTCCCGAGCGCCGCCCCGAAGTCTCCCCGCCGCTTGGTTTGGGGCGGAAGGTCCCCGGCAGGCCCAGGTGCGGCGGGCGGAGCGGAGCGGTCGAGTTGCGAAGAACTCGGGGATTGGGGCGGCCTTTACGTGGCCGGGATGCCTGGAGGATCCCTAAGCCGCTTCCGGACGCGGGAGCCGCGGAGCGAAGGCCGCCCGCTTCCTCCGCCGAGCTCCCTAAGGCCGAGGGGCCGTTCCTGCTCCGAGACGGCTTCGCCCTCCGAGAAAAGCCCGGAAACGAAGCGCAGCAGGCCCGAGTCTGCAACAGAGGCAGCAAAGGCTAGTTTGTATCGGGCGAGCTCCGATTTCTCCGCCCGGATTCTGGCGAAAGAGGTTCCTGCTTGGGGTGTCAAAGTGAGCGGCCGGGAAACGGCACTTGCGGAGCCGAAAACGGGCTCGGCTCCTCGAAGGCCGATGTGCACCCAGGGAATAAAAGGCTGCGAGTTGTACCTTCACGCACCGGCCGCCTTAGAGGTGCTGCTCCCAACGGCTTCGTTCCCGGAGAAAGGGGCCTTTGGCTGAGGGAAATGGGGCTGGGCGGGGGTCAATCCAGCTCTTCTTTTAAAGGACCAGAGCGGGCGGGGGGGAGGGCCTGGCTGCAGGGAGCCTCTCTGGGCTGAGCGGCCAGACCAACTCCTCCCTCTCTCACAATCCCTGCAGGAATCCCCCGGGGCTTGAGCACGGGCTTCTGCCGCCTTTGCCACGGGAAGTTCTCCTCGCGGAGCCTGCGAAACGCCTTTGGGAAGGCGCCCGTGGTGAGCGAGGAGTCGGAGAAGCAGCGGCGCTTGGACCAAGTCTTCTTCACAGACTTCCAGCGGCTGGTGGGAGTGCCCGTCCAGCAAGACCCCTCTCTTCCCCCCTTTGTTTGCAAGAAGTGCCACGCCCAGTTCTACAAGTGCCGCAGCATCCTGAAGGCTTTCATTCAGAAAGTGAACGTCTCACCCGCAGGACACTCGGCGCTGCGAGGAAAGTAGGTTAAGCAGCCTTCCTTCCCGCTCTTTGTGTTGCCCATATCTGCCCACCGCCAGAGGGGCGGCCACCTTATGTGTCCTGCTGATTTCCAAGCAAGCCAAAGCAACCCAGTGCTTATTGGTGGCTTGCAAAGAAGGATATTTAATCAAGAGCTTCCTGTTCTGACCTGTCTGCCGTCCCTTCTCTGTGCAGGAACACTCTCGCCCAGCCTTCACTGCCCGTTGCTGGAGAAGGAGAGGCTCCTTGTCTGGGTAGGTGAGAGACTGAATTCCCCTTGATGGTTTTGAGCTGAAGGGCGCTTCTCCTTGGCGTGGCCTTGTGGCTGGAGGCCTGCCAGCCTAAGATGGTCAGCAGCACCTGCCTTGTGCTCCCTCCAGGTGGAGGCCAACAGAGACTCTGCATGGCCATCCTTTGTCTAGCTAGGACGCCAACTTCTGAACCGGGGAGCATAATGTATTTTCTCCACAATTCAACCATTACGGCAGCTAATGAGCCCCCTAGGGATTTTACTCGGTGTGCTACCTTAAAGCATCTGCATTGGCCTTTAGGATTTCCCAAATGATGTCTTTCGGACTGATTGTCAAAGATGTTGTATGTAGGAGACATTTTGAAAGGACTGATGAGGAAAGTTAGAAACTGAACTCATTATAATAATTTTTTACCTGGCGCAGTTCACGTCAGATGTGGCTAAGTCTAGAAAACTCCCCTCCCTTTAAAAGAATGGAGAGCCACAAAGGGCATGAATGATGGGGCAGGGATTTCATTCCTTTACAGGGAAAGCCCCCCTGCCTGCCCCTAGTAGGATTCTTGCAGGACTATAACCCTCAGAGTGCAAACTTCCACCCCTCAGTCTGATGCAGTCTTCTGCCTGTTTTAAATGAAAGGTGAGCCTCGCACCACCCCTGTGAAATATGCAGGTGTGAAAGAGACAGTGCTCAGCTGGTTCAGCCTGGAAAACATACACAGGCACCATTTTCAGTTTTATTATTTGAGCAGAAGTGTGGTGAGAGTTCTGGAAGGGATCCAGCATCTTCCTGGCAGGGACTGCACACCCCTTGGAAGGAAGCTGTTGGCCAGTCCTCCGGCTGCAGCAGGCCCAGTCCGAACATGGCAAGTTATCCTTAAGCTTAGATGGGAGGCCAGACTGCCCCATGAGCTCTTGCAGCCGCCGTAACTGGAACGGGACGGCCTTGACCATAGTCTCTTTTTCTCCCTATTGCCTGCAGACCTGATCACCTCCAGCCCACAGTGCCTTCACCAGCTGGTAAGGTGGAGCCATGGCCACGCGGAGAACTGCCCGATGGCACCGAGCCTGCAGAGTGTCTTGTCGTCTAAGTACTGCGGGATCATCAGAGCTGTGTGGGGCTGTGAAGAGGGCCATAATTATATCATGAGCACCGACTCAGACTGTAGCACCTTGTTGGTAGACAGTGCCCTGGCTGTCCAGTGGGAACTGAAGAAGGACAGCCCCCAGCATGTGACAGGCAACGGGGTGGCATCCGACAGCTCTGGGGCGGCCATTCCATCGCTGCAACCCCAGCACAGTGCTGCTAGAGCGGTGGCTGGTCAGCAGCCGTCCGACAGTGGGACTGCTTTGCCAGCGTCCAGTGCAGAAAACCTGGTTCCTGAGAGCCGAGGTTTGCCTTCCTTGCAAGACCCGTTGCAGGAGGACCTGCTCCAAGCGACCTGTCCCCGGTCGGGTAGCCCAGGTAAGAGGGTCACTCCTGGCAGTGATGGAAGCAGCTACCCCAAGGGAGGCGATGGGCTCAAGCTCAAGCCAGAGAGACTCCCAGCTGGTGCTGAGCCTGCATCTCTGGGACTCTCTGCCTTTCTGCGTCCCCCTCCTGGCAGCTGATTCTTCTGGGTCCAGTGGAGAGGAGGCGACGGCTGTTCAAACCCTAGGAGGCAAATGCTCCCATGTCTGCTTCATGCAGCTCTTGTGCGTTTGTGTTTTGCATTGTTTTTAATTTCTGCCCTGTTAACTGGTTCCTCCCCCCTTTTAGTCCAGAGACCTCCCTCTTCCTTCTCAGAAGGAAGCAGGCCCTGGGCACAGAAGGCTCAGACCTTTTCTTCTTTGATGGCCGAGGGACCTGCGAAGGTCGCTGCTCTGCAGGGTTCTCTCTCCCTCCTCCCTTCGTAACCCCTGCTGCTTTCTTTTCCCTAGGGCGGCCGAGTGAGAAGCTGGCTCTCTCTGCAGCATCGGATGAGCGGGTAAAAGACGCGTTCAGTGACCTTTCTGAGGGGTGAGAGAAGAGGGGCTTCAAAATGTCATCTTTGCGCGCATGAAAGTGATGGTGTTGCAGGGAGACATTTGTCACGCCCCACTGAGAGATTTGGAGGATGTTGAGACTGTTTGCAGGGAGGGAAAGTGGCCGGAGAACAGCTTTTGTTATAAGCGTGAGATGCTGCCTTTGGATAATTTGACACCAGCACGCTTTGAACAGGTTCCACTTTAAATCTGCCCTATGATTTATAGGAGTGAGAAAAGAAAGCTTCCTTTTGTAGGAGTTTCCAAGCCCAAGTTGAAGCTTTAAAAAACTATTTTGGGGACTGAGCCCTCACTGAAGCCCCACACCCGGCCATGCGGGTTGGTTGCTGGAAGCTGTTGCATCTGGACATCCTGTTTTTTGGGCTTGCTGAGACCGGGATCCTGTATCTTCCTTGGTTCAATGGGGAGGAGCCTCCACATTTTCCAGAGTCCTTTTCAGGAGAGCTGAAGGAACCGGCTTGCAAGAGCCGGTTTGGCGATCAACCCTTGCCTCTCCAGCTCAAAAGGACTGGCTGGCTGTGATGGGGAAAATAGAGCTGCTAAGCCTGGGTTCAATGGCTGGTTGCTCGTCATATTCCAAGCTGGGAAGCCCCTAATTTTAAAATTTTGCTAAGAATACTTAGAAGGTTGGGGGAGAGCTGATCGATTATAGATTGGGACAAAACTGAGCAACCATCGCTGGTTGTCCGGAGGGAGCTTTTTCAAGAGGCAACTGGACATCCTTGTTTTTCTTTGAAGATGTTTCACTTCTCATCCAAGAAGCATCTTCAGCTCTGAGTGAATGGTGGGGAACGGGAGGATTTATGTTCTTTGCAGACAGCTGGTTACTTGCATCCTTTTAGAGGGTCATTGAGGCCATTCGGAGGTTGTCTTGTCTGGGTCACCTGAGTGGCGCAAATTGGTATGGAGCCTTCTTGGAACTCTTGGAAGGACTGTGTTGTAGACTGGAGATAGATGATGTTGTGTGTTGTCATTCCCCACCCCCACCCCCCGAGAGCTGCTCAATTTCGACATAGATGGCCTCTATCAAACTGTATTTTTATGTATTAAACTCTCGTTTTGTATGTTCACTGGCAGCTGTCTGAAGTATATTGTAATTAACCAGTGTACCAGTCTATTTTAACTAGTGAAATGGTTAAAAGTTTCTCTCCTTTCTCAGAGAGTCTTCAAATGAGGATGAGAACCACAAGGCAGTGCAGTCTTCAGATGACTCATTTGAGCCTTATCCAGAAAAGAGGTAAGTCTAGCTCCAGACTGCTGCACCTCCTGGGGGTGGAGAGGCCACGAACATCTCCAGCACGTGGCATCCCTGGGAACCTCCCTGGAGAGAGGAGTCAGTCACTTCTCCTGCTTTCTTCCTTTCCTCTCAGGGTGTCCAATAACAGAAAAGCAGAAAGTAAAGATGCAAACACGGAGGAGCCAAAAACAAGGAAGAAGCCAGGACCCAAACCTGGCTGGAAGAAGAAGATCAAGTGCGAAAGGTATTGGGGGCTGCCTTGGTTAAGGGCCTGGGGGGAGCCTGCACGAGCTCTGAACCAGCTGCCCTTTTCTTCTCCAGGGAGGAGCTGCCAAACATTTACAAGTGTCCTTATCAGGGCTGCACAGCTGTGTACAGAGGGGCGGATGGCATGAAGGTAAGCCAGGCCGCCCTGCAAGAGAAGCCAGTCACGGTCGGGGGTCCCCCAAGAGAGTCTCTGTGTGTGTGGTGTGTGTGTGTGTGTGAATTCCTTTCAGTAACTTCCAGTGGCCTTTGCCAGGGCAAGAAAAAATCAGTCTAAAACGAAACACCCAATTATGGGGATTGCAGTCTTGTAGTTAGCTGAGCGGGACTCTTGTTTAGACCCTAACGAGAAAATCGACTGGCTTATAATTAAAGCAGCACGTTCTGCAAGAGCAAAGGTTTCGCTGCACATTTGATTGAAAGCATGGAGTTGGTGGCTCCTGCCTTTTCAAAACGCCAATGCCAATGCCTTGAGAGAAGGAGGGGAGGGGAGGGGAGGAGAGGAGAAGAGCCAGGGATGAACCTGGCAGTGCAGAAGGCCAGCGGATGATAACCCACCCACCCTAAAGCCCCTCTCTCTGGTTGGGTCTAGAAGCACATCAAGGAACACCACGAGGAGGTCCGGGAGAGGCCCTGCCCCCACCCAGGATGCAACAAAGTCTTCATGATTGACCGCTACCTTCAGCGCCATGTGAAGCTCATTCATACGGGTAGGCCCTGTGACATCACCCAGCCATCAGCCTGGCAAACCACTCTTGCCACATAATTGGGATTTAGCCTGGCAAGGCTCAAGAAGGCAGCCCCTCCCACACACAGAGCCAAGGACTCTCCTTTCCCTGCAAGGATCCCTGTAAAATGAGCAGAGAGGAGACCACCGTGAAAGGGGCAACTCCTAAGAAGACACAGTCCCGCCCCCCCAACTGCTTTTTTTCTGACTCCTCTCACAAGATTCTCAATAGATCAGGGCCGCTTGCGTTCCTTCTCTAACCAAGTTATTAAAAGATCTGCAACTAATCCTAATTCCCCCTCCCCCCATCACCCTGGTTTTTCTGGTCTCACAGGTGAGGGCACCTGCTTGCAGCCAATTTTAGAATGCAATCCAGAAAATACAGAGTTTAGAATTCACAATCTAAAAAACCTCATAGAGGCTCAAGATAAGGAATAACGGTTTGTTTTCTTCTCCAACCAGAGGTACGCAACTATATCTGTGATGAATGCGGCCAGACATTCAAACAGCGCAAACATCTATCTGTCCACCAGATGCGCCACTCAGGAGCAAAGCCACTTCAGTAAGTGCTGGTGCCAGTCCAGGAGTCTTCCCAGAGCTGCACTTGGGAGCTTTCAGACACAGGGCGACCTCCAGCTGCGCTTACACTGACAGATGAGATCTCTCTCTCTCTCACACACACACACACATACACACACCCCGAGAAGATTATATTTATGTCTTGCATGTCCTCTAGAAGGAATGCTGCTTCTAGGAACAAGGTTTCCAAATAACTCAGCCGGAAGGGCTTCCTTTCTATAAAAGAAAAGCAGCTGCCAGGTTTCCCTTAGTGCAAGTATGACTGTCCCACAGGGGTGCTCTTGTTTTTCATAAAAGGGGCTTTTTGAATGGCTGATATGGAATCTGGACTCTTTTGCAGAAATGGTTCCAAGACCAGCTAGAACGTAAAGATCTGAGAACATTTTTACTCACCTCTGCACAGCTGCGTAAAAGCAGGTCCGCCTTGTCCTTTGTGCTCTGCTTTCCTTCTCCAGGTGTGAGATCTGCGGCTTCCAGTGCCGGCAGCGAGCCTCCCTCAAGTACCACATGACCAAACACAAAGCGGAGGCAGAGCTGGAGTTTGCTTGCGACCAGTGCGGGAAGCGCTTCGAGAAGGCCCACAACCTTAATGTTCACATGTCCATGGTGCACCCCCTGACCCAGACGCAGGAGAAAGCCAAGGGGGCGGAGCCAGAGCCCCGGGCATTGCTGGACGCTACGGAGGGCCAGCCTATCAAGGTAGAACTGAGTGCGCCGCAGGAACCCACCTGAAAATGCCCTGACACAGCTTTGCATTGATTGCACAGGACAAGGGGTGGTGTGTTTCGGTGGGTTCTACGTCGACGACGATGGCCGCAGCATCCTATGGAGAAGCCTCTCCTTTGCCATAAGGCAGGGCCCGTCTGCCCTTCCCGCTGACGATGATCAAAAGGCATCACGCCTGTTGTAAAGGTGCGAATAGCTCACAAGACACCCATAAATTCCCTGTGACAGATCTCGAGAATGATGGAGACGTGAATCCAGATGTTTTACATTAAATTCCAAAGCCAAGCTCAAAAAGAACAGGACATTTGTAACCTAATTTTTATTGTTCAAAGTCATAATTATGCTTGTAATAAATTATTTACACAGTATGCTGGACAGATCCAGCTTCAAGGCACATACTTAATTTGTCCATCTTTGGCTGGGGGGTGGGGGTTGCAGAAACTCGTCTGAGGCCTGGTTGGGGAGGGGGCTTTGGCCTTCAGAAACGCAGGAGTCCTTCCTCTAGCAAATCCCCGCCTGTGCTGATGAGGGCTACCTTGAGCTCTGGGTCCAGATCCCCACAGAGGTCCAACATCTGGGAACAGAAAGAGATGCTGAGGTGGCTCTGGACTTAAAGCAAGATCTTGAGCAGAGCCGAGAGTGGTGGAATTTCTCTCTTGGGAGGAAAGAACGGCTCTTGAGCAGAGTCCTACAGTGTCCAATCACTGCAGGTAAGAGCAGTCGGGGTGTGCCAAAGCAGCAAAACAGGCAATCCTCCCTTAGTAGGAAGGATGAAAAGTCTGGGGAAAAGAAGCTGCACTTCTAGCTAGCCCTTAGGGTAGGTCTGCTCTGACTGACCCTGGTGGTTCTGCAACCAGCTTCCTTTTAACGAGAGAAAGACGAGACTACACCAACTACCTACATGCAGAGTGGAAGCTCTGCCCTCATCTGACGCCTCTCATCCCCCAAACTGCATTTGCAGACAGTGAGTCTTCCTTACTGTCCCAGGAAGGGGTGAGAGGTCAGCAGACATGCAAAGCAGGGGGATTCAGGTGGGATTCCCGTCTTCTGGGTGGGAAAGACAGGAACTCCCTCCTGGGTCCACATCTCTCCTTCCAGTTTGCTGGAGCCGATTGAGGCCTGCTGTCTGTATCTTCATTGCAGGGCTGCAAAGTTTCAGCGAAGGCTGGATTCAAAATCTGTGCAGCCCCAGTGAAATTTACAGGGAGAACTTTGTAAACACGTGTGGTCAAGATTAGAGTAGGAAGTGCTGCGCTTCACACTCAGAAAGGCTGAACAGAACCAGGGCCACTTCTAGGCTGTTGTGTCTTTCGGATGTCCAGAGCAGGCACTCACCCCTTGGAGGTTGGAGAAGCTCCCTGCAGGACACCGGGGGATTACTCGGAGTAGGAGTTGCCGCGCTTGCTGGATCAGCAGTAATGAATCTCCCTAGAAAAGACGGACCAAGTTCAAGCCAGCTTTGCAAGAGATTCGGAGTAAGAACTGGAGGGATTGCAGCTGGGTAATGCTCCTATCTGTCTGGCCTTGTTTAAGTCCTTCCTCAGAAAGGGAGCAATTGTATCACACGTTTAAAAGGACTGAATACATTATTCTTGTTCAGGCATCCCTTTGGCTCGCTTTCTGCGGCTGTTTTTAAGCTTTCTTCGGCCTGTGTGTTTGGACTGCCCTCCCCACAATTCTCAGCCTTCGGCCACGCTGGCTGCGAATTCTGGGAGTAGCGATTCCAGCACATCCTTCCTGTGAGGGAGGGATGCTTTCTACGTTTTACGGTTTCTACATTTTACAGTCAACACAGAAATGCAAAATTATTTGCAGCAGCTACATTCCTTTGAGACACGGCAGCGCCCCCCCCCCCCTTCGTGACAGGCATCCAAATGTGCAGCAGCACCACTCAAGCCCAGTTTGGGGTTCTGCCCAGGTGAGCCGGGGGCTTCCCATCCAACAGATTGGCCATGGGTGCCAAGAAAAAGGAAGGGCCTGGGGGAGAAATGCTGGAGGGCAAACCCAGCCACTCGAGGAACCTGTGCGCTCACGAGATTGCAGATGTGCAGACTTTGCTCCTTCTGGCTCGGTCCAACCACCGTGGCCCCTTCCGTGAAGAGCTGGAGCAGTTGTGTGTACATGTCAACAGCCACAGGCAGGAATGTTTGCTCTCTGATAAGCTCTTCCCCATCGAAGGCGAAGAGCAGGCTGGGGAAAAGTGGCAGGTGTTAAGCAGGCAGCAAAGCCGTTCAGGGCATTTCTGCATTGCCCGGAAGAGAGGAAAGATGCAGGCAGAGATCAAGCTAGCCCTCGACGGCCAGCGTGGGGATGGTGGAGAAAGAGAGCCCTCTGCATGTGGCCCAGGACAGTTAGTGGGCTAGAATCTTGTGAGAACATTGGAGCAGCTGTCACAGCACACCAGCAAAGGGAAGCTGGCTAGTCCCAAAGGTTAAGTTGCTGTCAAAGGAAAAGTGAGGGAGGCAAAGGACCCCCTCTGCCAGTCCCAGGGAGGCAACCCCCAGTCAGAGTGAGATGGGGGAGCGCCCTTGGGACAAAGAGCAAGGAAAGCCTTTTTCTTCTTTCTTTTGTAAGCGATGCCCAACCGTTTTGAAGCAAACTGCCTTTCCAGATTCCTTCTGCCATTCTCCCACTGCCCTCCTCCTCCCTGAAGCTCACCTTCTTGTAGGCAAAGAGCCCTTCTGAGGTTTACCTGTAGAAGGCAACTGGCAGCATCTTCAAGTTCTGATCAGACACAGCATCGCGCAGGTTCTCATAAAGCTCCCGGCCTGCAAAGCAAAAGGGACAGGAAGGCCAGGGCTCATTTTTCAGAGCAATGCTATCGGTCCTGCCCTGAAGCTGCAGCACAGGACGGTTTCTGGACCTTTTCCTGCCGGACAGAAGACAGCCAGCCAGCCAGGGCCTTCTTCCACCAAGCGCTGAAGCACTCTGGAACTCCATTCCAGAACTTTGTGAACATCCGTCCCTTCCTGGAAGAAAGAGATAAGATAAAGAACGTTTCTATTTCTTGATTCTTGCCACAGTGACTGGGCGGCTTTAAGCAAATCCCAGCCTCTCTTGTTCCCCATCTACAAAAAACCTTCTTCAAAGCAACCTGCTGCACTCTGCGGTCATCGCTCACACAGAGGATGCACGTTTCAAAGGATCTGGGTGGAGTTTTAGAGGCAAGCCCGAAGAGGCTCCAGGGCACGAATCTGCAGCTCTTTAAAGCAGTTCAACCGAAATGAGGCAAGGCAGAGCCACCGGGCCTGCAGAGGTCAAGCCACGGTAGGCTTCCCTGTCATTTTCCCCATCCCAACCAGCCAGTGGGGAAACAGAACTCACCTGTGGAGCCACTTTTGCCGAGATGAAATCCATGACGGAAAAGAAGAGGACGTAGACCAGGAACTGCCAGTTTGAGAACCGCAAACAAAAACAGCTGCAATCGTTACCGACTTGAAGCTCGAGCCCCCAGTCCCTCGACCAGACCACCAGATACAAAGTCAAGGCTTCCGTTCTCCCTCCCTTGGCAGCATTTTTGCAACTTCTGCATTTGGCAGAAGTTCCCGTAAAGTTCTCCCGTAAAGAGACTTTAGAGGAGAGAAGCGGAAGTTGAAAGAACTCACCTGTTCTGCTTTGGGCCCCAACCTTCTCAGCATTTCTCCCTTTTCTTCAGGATCCACTTGCTGCTGGACGGTAAAGTGGAGGAAAGCAGCAGAGACCCAGGCTCTGTTGAAGGGCAGGGAAGCTGCTTCCCATGCGAGGCAGCTAGGAGGCGAAGGCAGAGAGTCAGTGCCAGAGCCACCCAGTCAATCCTAGAAACTGACTGCTGGTGGCTCCACAGGCCCTTAGCAGGCCACCACCCAGTGGGGTTTCTGCTCTCCAAGGGTCACAAGAAGGAACCTCTCGGGTGGCATCTTCTCCTGAAGGAAAAGGGAGGGAAGGCATCCCGGCCACCAGATCAGGCAGGGACCATAAGAACACTGCTCGAGTTTCTTGGTAACGTGTTCCTTAGCAATAGCCTGCTTCCAGTAACTGCACCTGCACCAAAGGTGAGCCACTGGAGGAGTGGGAGGAGGAGGAAAGGCAGCTGATAAAGTGCATCAGACCCATTGAAATAAGGGCCTGTTGGAGGTAAGGGCCACGCAAGAGCAGGTAGAGTTCATGGGATCAAGGGAAGAGCCAACAGTAGCCAGAATATAACCCCCTGGGCCAGGTCTTTGCTGGGACAGCAGGTGTGAGTCCCTCAGAGAAGCCCCCCAGCTGCACTGACTCACCTCTGGAAAGAAGAGCATAAATCCTGGAGGCTTTGCAGCCCCTGAGCCAAAGGAACATCAAAGAGTCTCTTCCATTGTGAGCAAAGCACAAACTCCAGCCTCGGCCACCATCGCTGGAGGAAGGCAAAGAGCAGGCATCCACTGAATACAGAAACGTGCAACTTCACGTTGGAGTTTGCTGTCCAGGGGCTCAATGGATCCTCACCCTCCCTCTCCTTACGATAAATGGCAACATTGGCCCCCATGTCTCCCGGTCCCCCAGGCCCACAACCAGCCCCTTTTCAAGCCTTTTGGGGCAGCCGCTGCTCTTGCAGCCAAAGAAAACCAAACATTACTGAATTACCAGAGAGAAGGTGAGTATTGGGGCTGCTGCTTCTTTTTTACCTTGTTTTCTGAAAAATCTACCTCCAAATCCACAAACGGAGCCTGGCTTGCAAGACCCCCTGAGCCACCAATCAATGGAACTGCCCAGAGTTCTTTTTAAGGAGAGTTTCAGAAATGAGGTTGTGAGGAAAGGCCTCTTACCGCAGCAGAACAGAGGAGGATGGGACACCTGGCTTGGCACGAAGACAGCACAGCTGTCACCTCTCGGGCAGGATGGCTGCACTCCAGGCTGGCACTCAGGAGGCCCTGAAGAACAGCAGACCCCTCAGCGTGCAGGAACCCCAAGGGCCCCCTGACACCAAGGGGACCACAAAGAAACCAATCTTGGCACCGCAACAGCCAGCATCGCCACCATCAGCATCAGCATCATCGCATCACCATCAGCATTTAAAAAAAATTGCTGCCTGATTCCCAGTGACTTTAAAGCACCTCCATCCCACAGATCACAGGAAAGCAAGGCCACCCCCTTCCCCCATCCTTCTCTAGGGCAGCCTCCCTTGCTGACGCCATGGGGAAAGGGAGCAGGGGAGCCAGGCTGCCTAGAGAGAGCAGCCCCCACCACCTTCCCTTCGTTCTGGCCGTTTCCCATTCTGACAGTTCTAGGAGAGCCCTCAGCCCCCACCGCCCACTTCCAGCAACCCTCAATGGCTTCTCTTCCATTATTTCGTAGTAAGTTTCCACAGAGCAGGACAGCAAGGCTCATCTTTTGGGGTGTTTACAGGCAAAGGACCCCTCCATTGCTGGACAGGAAGGGGCAGCTGAGGTATATCAGCTCAGGGACCCACATGGAGTGAAATAACAAGCCTGTTTTTAGTCTTCTTTACCCTGAAGAAATGTGCGGTGATGTCATAAGGCAGGGAGCATCCTCTGGAGCAGCTGTTCCTCTGCAACAACATCAGATGGAAGGAAGAGATGAGGAAAGCCTGCCTGCCTGAGCCAGTAGAGAGGAATCCGCAGCCATTCAGCTACCATGGACTTGAAAAGTTACTCGTCCTCAAAGATGGCTGCCACTCTACCCCTGCGGTCATGTGATCGCATCTCCAGCGCCTGGCAACTGCCTCACATTTACGACCGGTTGCGGTCACATGATGGTTTTACGTTTTTTCAGCAAAAACCGCTCACCGGATAAGCCGGATTCAGACTCATGACCAAAATTCTAGACACAAGTCGAAGACCACCTGCACTTCTGCTACGTAATGAAGGAGCAGCTGACGGCAGAGCCGGTGCTGGATGCTGCTCCTCCAGACAAAGCAATCCCTAATAAAAACCCACAGGCCTTTTTAGGATGCCTCCTGCTGTGTCCAGAGGGAGCAGCCCGGCTTGCCTCAAACCACCTGCCTCTCCCGGGCTGCAAAAGAGATCGCTTGGGCTGTTCCCAAGGACCCTGCTGGGCTCTCGGAAGTGATACACACCAGTTCCGTGTTTACAAAAGAGAAAAAGCCTTCACAGGCCACAGCGGTTTCCCCTCCTCTCTTCTGCGTTGCCACAAGAACAGACGGAGGCAGGCTTAAGAGGATCCTGAGGAAACAACAAACTCCCCTGAGGCGAAGCCAAAGGCAGCTGGACCTTCTGCCCCATTGGCCCACAAGTGGGGGGAGGCTGCCGGCGTGTCCTCCTCCCTGTGTATTCACCTGGTCTGGGAGAGCAGCTCCTGCTGCCGGAGCAGCCGGTCCCCCAAAGCAGCCCCGGTCCCCAGAGCCCTCAGCCTCTCCCGGAAGACCTGGAACAGGAAGTGCTCTTCCGTGCCTCTCCTGCGCTCCAGCTCCAGCTCCAGCACCAGCTCCTGAAATCAAGATGAGCCTCTGAAGCAGGGGTGAAATGCTCCCGGTTCAGACCGGATCGCCCAATCTGGTAGCAATGGCGGCAGGTGGTTCGGAGAACCAGTAGCAAAAATCAGTCCCCTCCCCCATGCCCAGCTGAGACATGCAATCAGGGTTTTTTTTTTAACTTTTAAAAGCATTTTTTCTTCGGCTG
>JAHWGE010244035.1:0-10305 GCA_019457695.2 Chrysopelea ornata
CTAGAAATTGGGGTTCTTATTTGATAAATACAGGCTAATCTCAGTATCTCATTTTTACCTTCTTAAATTTGCATCCATATGCAACTTTTTTGTAAAAATGGCACACACACAAACACAAAGAATTCACTTGCATTTTTCTTAGCACTTCTGCATTTTTCTCCTAATTATTCCCTTTAGATATCCATTCTGCATTTTCATGATACTTTTCGTTAAAATACAGTATGACAATTTTTGAGTCACTAGTTACACTACAGAATTCAGAGAAGGAATGGTTCTCAGGCTGGCATACAGATTCGGAGAAGAATTTAAATAGGTGAGCAATAAAATAAAAGTTACTGGTCCAGAAAGATTAGCAACCGTTTCACCTCCTGTATGATATAAGTTATTTCAACAGACAGAGGAACACTTCTCATTAATGGCCATAGCATCAGAAAAGGACTGGGGAAATATTGAAAGTTGGGCATTGAAGTGTTTTAGTTTTCAACCATATGAGCAATAAAAAAATGAAAAATTAATATGGACAATATGTTTTACAGTAAAAAAAATCTTCCAAAGGCCAATAATAAACTAAAAAAGAAAAAGAAAGCAGAATTTAGTTATCATTGGTATAAATTAAACCAAGGAGTACAACTATCCTTAGTGCTGAATTAGAAAGTTAGAATACTACACCATGCTGATGGAAGAACTAAATTTCTTTGTAAAGCAGAATTCAGGCCTGGAAGAGACTGACAAAGTTAAGTATTAATTGCATAAGGCTTCTTGAGTGGATGCAAAACGTATCTACTATCGCAGTTCAAATGTTAAGGAATAAGTAAAAAAAAACATTTTTAATTGCAGCAATTTCTGCAGTTTGTGAAAATGAATTCACTGTGAAATAGTCACAGTGAGCACTCACCATGAGCAAGTTGTGCAGAATAGGTGTATCACTTTGTTTTGCATTCAAAACAACACATAAGCAAGCCCAGGAACTGACTGTCTTTTACAGTCTGTTCTGTTGTTTTACAGAACAACATCAAAACATTTTTTTAACGTGGTACAAGAACTCAATCTGTAACTGTCTGTTATTGCCTGTGCTCTTTTCCTTCTAGTTGTATGCCCATTTAGAGTGACCACCTGAGTCCAGTGTTACTGCCAGAACATGGAAAGAAGGTCACAATCCACAGGCAGGTAGAAGAGAGGTACATTGGGAGGAAATTATTAGTTGTGTGAGCAGATAAAACAGCTGATTTGGGAAGAAAAGCTCAAGGAACTCTCTCTGTTTCATATCTATTCTGAACAATCCCATCAGATTATTATTATGATTATTAGAATGCTAATAAGATAGATGTATAAGTGGATTAGGGAAAAACAAGCGCTACCATCTAATTGCACAGTATGTCTAAAACTGCAAAAAACATTCATTTGAATTATCATCGTTTTAACTCCTCAAATATGAATCCCAATCTGCTACAAAGCTAGTCTGGGAGCTTTCTCCTCCTTTAAAAACAAAAATAAAAGGGAGTCAGTGCAAGGGTAAGGGAAAGAAAGAGACAGAGGAATCCTCTAGTTCGGCAGAGGATTCTGGGAGTTGAAGTTCACACATCTTAAAATTGCTTAAAGTTGAAAACCCCTGCTCTAGTTTCCAGAACAACTCAGAACTGTGGTCAAGGAAGTTTAATATCCACAACTATATAACATATGCCAGTGTGAACCAATAATGTTCTTTGACAACCAGGTGTGTTTAACAACATCCCACCTAGAGTCTTGTGTTCTCAATAAGATGGTTGATTATGATCCGTGAGCAGAAGACAAAGCAAGCTTAAAATCCATCATCCAATATACCATCAATCTGTAACGGGCAATTAAACTAAACCATTGGACAGGATTGAATCATTTGTTCTCAGAAATAATAATGTGGGGTGTATTTTTTTCCATATGTGGGGTGTATTTTTTTCCATATGTGGGGTTAACGTTTAGCTGCCATTTAATGGCTCATTCAGCTATATAAGCCATACAGTGTCCTGCTGTTGGAGGCAAAAGTATCATACACACTCATTTGTGAGATGTTTTTGTATGAGCTCTTTCTTGAAAATATGCAGAAAACAAGGTGTTCCCACCTCAACCTTTACTATTCATGAAGCAACAGTGAGAAACATGTAAGAGAGATGGAGCTATGACAGAGATGGAGATAGAGATGACAGATATACATAGAGCTAGAAATTATAGAGGTAGGCCTCACAGATGACCACATTTCAAGTCCAATTCTCTACTCAGAAGAGAACTTTAGATCAAAGTATTCCAAAATAAGGCTCTTCAGCCTCAGCTTAAACATGACTAGTATTTCTCCACTGTCACATTAATCTACCATGTGTTTTTTTTTTTGATAAAATTTTCAACTGCAGTTGCTTTTTCTGTGCCCATTTATTTATGTGGACCAACTTTCTGCATAGAATTTTACTCTGTGACCTGTTCTCTTTCTATATAATAACCCTTTAAATATCCGTGAAGGGATATCATATCACTCCTTTGGCTTCTCAAAGTCAAACATTCAGTTCCTTCACACAATAAGGCTGAGTTTCCAGCCATGTGACAGTGTTGCCTAATCCAATGTAAGGGAAAGCAGAGTGGTATATAATAGAGAAGGTAAGGGCTGGTCAGCACAGAGTAGAGCTGTTAACTTCTGGGTGTTTGAAAGTCATATACTGATTATGCAACTAGCTATTTATTTATTTATTCAGCTTGCCAAAACCATATACAAGCTTGCCACAAACACATCTCAGCAGCTCATAACCAGGGGTGGGCTTCCAAAATTTTAGCAAGGGGTTCTCTGCCCTGTTGTTGGGTGGGCGTGGCCATGGTGGGCGTGGCCTAGAAGGCTTCCTGTGCCGCGGGGTGGCGGGGTGTTTTTGCCATCCCTGAGCTCCAGAGGATTTTCTTGAGCCTCTGGGAGAGCAAAAACGGCCTTCCCAGAGGCCCTCTGGAAGCCTCTCCAAACTTCTGGTAGGCTCATTTTTCGCCATCCCTGAGCCTCCCCACGTGCCCTGCACTTACCTGCATCCAAAACGGGCTGTGTGGGGACTCCTGGGAGGGAGGGAAGGGAAGGGGTGAGTGGGGCCAGCCAGGAGTGGGATTTGGAGTTTCTCCAAACTGCACAGAATCCTAGCTATACGTTCTCAGCTACAGAGACAGACAAATAATGACTCTGCGTCCTCAGCACTCCTAAATTCCTGAAAACATAGAGCAACCAATTATTTCTCCCACCCCCACCCCATCAATGAGATGATCAGGTTGATTCCAGAGCGGATGTAAACCTAAAGGCATTCCAGCCCTGAGCCCTGAGGGGATTTATAAGTTAAAAGCAGCACTCAGAAGTTCATAGGAAGCCAATGCAGGGCAGGCAAAACAGCTGTAACTTGTGTCCGCTGCCTCTGAATTTCTCACCAGCTGAACATTTTAAGGCAGCCCCACGTACACCACATTATGGCGCTCTATGCACATGAAGGCAGCCACTAGAGTCAGGTCTTCATACCCCAAGTAAATCACGACTGGCATACTAGCCATAGCTGGGCAAAGGTTTTCTGGTTGCACTGGCAGCTGCTGATGCAGAAGGAACCATAAATCTAGGAGGACACCCAACTTGTAACATCGCATCTGTCTCTGGCAGTCATATCCCTCCACTGAGACTTATATCCAATCTATTACCTTTCCAAGTACTTTTTTTGAACATCCTATCCATCAGTCCATACCAAGCACCGCTCATCTTATCCCAGTGTGTGAGATGTAGCATCCAAGGGGGATTTTGAGATAGGATCCGGTGCTCTAAATTAGGGATTCCTAAACTTTTTGTCATGATGAGTCCCTTTACCACCCCCCTAAAAATCTAGGCACCAAAATGAACACAATTAACAAAACTTTGAGAAAGTTGTTTTTTGGGTGGTGGTAGCAATGTAATAGAAGGCTCTTCACGTCTTCCCTGGACTCTTTCTGTACCTCTTTAAGAAAGGTAAAACCTTGCAGCTTGAGGATTGCCCTACTTGTGGTGTTTTGTCACTTCCTCCATTGCCCATTCTTTCACACTGAGTTGCTTCAAAAGCATATATTTGGCAAAGCTTTCATGAAACATCTCTCCTGTAATTAGCATTAACAAGGTCTTAATTCCTCACCTAGAGAACATGCCGCACCATCCATTCTAATAGGTGACCTGTCTATTTTGTGTTACTGCAACAATCAGAGCAAGTGGTTTGTTTTTGAAGTTTGGAGATTGAAATGGGTGAAGGCCCAAAGTTTTCACACATCAACTCAAGTGGTCTCTGAGACCTTATTGACTACCTCTGCCTTATCTAGGTATAGTTCTCAACGTGAACCTAGGGTTCATGCCACCAGAGTTACGGTAACTGCCAAGTATATTTACCATCATCCTCATATCCCATTTGCTATAGCAATAGCACTTAGACTTATATACGGCTTCATAGTGCTTTTATAGCCCTCTCTAAGTGGTTTACAGTCAGCACATTGCCCCCAACAATCTGGCTCCTCCTTTTACTCACCTCGAAAGGATGGAAGGCTGAGTCAACCTTGAGCTAGTGAGATTTGAACTGCTGAACTGCAGCTAAAGTAGCCTGTAGTACTGCACTCTAACCACTGTGCCACTTCGGCTCTCTGCTCTTTTCAACAGTATAAATTCTTCTTATGATACATTACAGATAGAAAAGTATATTTCTACCTAAAAAGTAGCCAAAGCAAAAGAGAACACTTGAAAGTGGATGAATAGCTTTCTATAACCCAGAGGTTTTTTTATATCTTTTATATGACAAAAATGTATCCAAGAATCACTCCTAAATCTGCATCATGGATTATTTCCTAAGTAGAGAGTTTAATAATTGTAAAACTTTTACACACATGTATGTGTGTGCACAAGCGTTTTACCTTAGTTTGATCGATTTCAAATCTTACAATCCCAATGAAGATTAAATCTAGTTCCAATTTTTAAAACTTTAAACCATTATATATGTACAATAGAACATAGTACTCATCTGTTCCTTTTGTGGAAGAATATCCCAGAAAAAAAATACATTTCTGGTTACCAATTATAGTAAGACTTTTGACCCAGATTCTGAAATTACTACATCTGCTTCTAGGAGAATCCAGAATGGTGATTACTTGACACATGTTGAGTTTTCTGTTCTAATATGAAATAGGCCCATGACATTATAACTTACATCCATGACAGGCAATTAAAGGGCTTACACTTTACCAACATGGTTTCTTCCAGATTTGTCCAATTCCCCCATCAGGTGGGGGAAGTTGTAGTAGACAAACTATTTCTAAACAGTCAAAGCTAAGCCTATATCTGTCAGTGTAGTAAAGTGGAGTAGAGCTATAGGAGTAGAACAAAATGTATGGTGTGAAAAGAGAAAAGGTAGGAGTAGTAAAAAATGTTAACGATAAGACAATATTTATGTTGCTTCTATTTTTGTTTCTTCTGCTTACCAAATCTAGTACTTAGTTTCCTTCTCCAAAACACTTAGTTAAGCCTCTCTGGAATTGGAGGATATAAATAATAAAGTTAAGCTACTAGTAGCCAGGTGCCTTACTGAAAACTGCCTACCAATTCTATTGCTAAATAAATATTTCCATCACCATGTGTTGGGCTCTCACTTTAGAAAGAAGACTTTTTTTCTTAAAGATAGTTCCATTGTTTCAAAACTGAAGATTTGTGTCTTATTACTATATCATACTTAGTCACCTTTGGTAGAAACATGTTGATAATGGATTTACCTAAGTTTGTTGTTGGTATTATACAAACAGAAGGGGAGGGAGGGATCTGTCTCAGAAGAGCTATTTTCATTAGGTGTGTAAGGAATGTAAGGAGCTATTTTCATTAGGTGTGTAAGAAAAGTGTGGTTTTCTTCAGAATACATAAGGTTAGACAATGGATAAAAAAAAATTTCCTATAAAAGTTATAATACACACTTATGATATACAACTTTATAAATACAAGAGGACTTATAAAGATATTTGTGTCTTATAAGTAACATTTCCCAATTATATTCCTTGACTTCAGTTCCAGAATCCCCCAACCATCTTGGCTTAATCCCCCACGTATGTCCAATGTCAAAAAATAATTCTTGCATGGACAATAGTACCTTGTCATTTGGACAGAGGACTTGATTGTGATAAGGTCTACAAGCAGATGGTTTTAATTAAGCCTTTCATGACATGGAAATTCTAATATCACTAAATTTGGAATTAATTACACTTCACAGTTCTTAATTTGCCTAAAACACCTGGGACTTATGCATAAGCCTAGTATAATATCTGTTTTATATGGAAAACTACTTTACGGTACAACTTATGAATTCCAGTGTTTATGTATTCATAACTGGACGTGATCTTGGCTCCTTTTGGTTTGGCGACAATTGAATTGTCAGAAAGTGACTTTTTCAAAAATGTACAAGCAAACCCAAGTACCACAGTACTGTGTTGCCAAGGAGATTGTACTAATAGTGCAAAGTCTTGTGATTTGCTCAGATGCTCCCACCAGAGAAGATTATTGGAGTACAAGTTGAAATTTCAGAGCAATGTAACCTGGGAAGCTTGTGTGAATCCAAAGAAAAACTGGAACATCTGCAATGACTCAGATTGTCTAATCCAAACCTAATCCCAAACACCTACCTAATATTAACATGAACTAACTTCTCTCCACTGCCAAACACAACTGCTGTTTTCAAAAGCAGCAATGGAGATATTCAGAGGAGAACAAAAATGTCACAGCAGGAAACTAAAACAAACTTTTACTCACTTTTTACATTTTTCTGATGTACATTCTGTTTTAAATATTTAAATACTGTATGCTGCCTAGAGTCCAGCTGACTTCAGCTGCTCAGATCAATTGCATGAATAAATAAGCAAGCTCTGCACACATCTAATAGACAAGTTGTTTCTGGGGAACAAAAACAATTTGCTTCCTATAAAATTATTCCAGAAGAAAAAGTCGAACTGGGATCAGCATCTAGATGGGGTGTCTGGGAACTGAGAAACTGCCACACCTCCCAAAGTGAAGTACTGGAGTGCCTCAGAGCTCCAGAAGGTGTCTTCTGTACCAGAACTGAGCCCAGGGTTGTCAAACAAAAGATCTGTGCAGACTTACCACACTCACCCTTCCTTCCACCTCAGCAATCCTCCTTCAAAAGAAAGGAATTGCGGGCACTTGGAACCTAGTGTTTTGATTGACTGCAAACGATCCAGACCTACATTCCAATTCCCCTCTTGTTCCCCAAGTAAGCGCAGATCATGTTTTGCTCATTTTTCCATAGGAGAGATGTCAATTGCCAGTAATGCTACACTTCACTGCTCTCACACTTCTTTTGTAAGGAAGGTGTGAGGGAGTGAATGAAGCCCCTCTCACCATAAAGCTAAACATAGCCCTGGTTGGAATGCCTTTAAATAGACATTTTAAGGTGCTGGCCTCTCAAGAGTTCCCACCAGGGCACAATAAATCAAGTCCTGCTGCAGTCCAAGGACCACCTACTACTCGACAGAGAGCGGCAAGGGAATCCCCAGCAAGCAGACTCTTGGGCAGGTGACTCCCTAACTGCACAGGTGGGCTGAGGAAGAGAAGCCTAGCCTGGGACAATTTCACTCACTCGAGGGGTGGGGGGAAAGGAACCTAGTAGGTCGGAGCGGAAAAGAATGATCGAGTTAAGAAAGAGACCAAAGAGGAAAATTGGGCGGGGGAGGAGAAGGAGGCGCTGGCCGCGCCATGAAAACAAAGGCCGATTATACGCCAAAGAGAGCAACCCTCAGAGCCATTTGGGCAGAGGAAGGCCACGGGGTTGAGTTACAAAGCAGGGTTAACACCACCTATGCCCTCAGGGACAGAGAACGGAAGAGAGAGGGCATCAGAAGACAAAGACAACGACGTCTTCTGTGGAAAAAGGAGACGCAAGGGGACCAAACCTCGCTCGGGCTTCCGCAGCACGTGCATTTTCCCCCCAGAGACGCGCTCACACGAAGCCCCGATCCTAGAATGCATCCATTTAATCAGCAGGCACGGCAAGCTTTGAGATCTCGATTTGTAAAAAAAAAAAAAAAAAAAAAAATCCGTTAAGTGGCTGGAACAAAACGTCCCTGACTGCCCGCCCGCCCACCGACTCTCTAAAAGGCTTCAAACTTGCAGTGGACTCGGTCCCTTTGTTGCCTAAAGTGATGAGCACCCTGCAAACTGCGACGGGTGTGCGTGTGGCTTGTTTGTTTTTTAAAGCAATCGTTTATTCTCCTCTCCCTTAACACCAACACCTGCCTCGGTTGGCGGCTTCCGCAATAGGAAACTCGCCCCACTCTTTCATCCTACCTGTCCTCCAAAGGCAGCGCGCTCGGGGCCACCGACTGCATGCAAGCTCTCCCCACCAGCTCGGCGGGTAGGCGCCGTTCCCTCGCCTAACACTCGCGTTCAAGTAACGGGTCCCGAAGGCAGAGCAACTGAGCGAGCAAACGGCGTGGGGCTGTCCCGCCTTTTTGCACCCTTTCCTCTGGGGGAGGGGGGGGTAGAGGGTAGGGGTCTCTCCTGATGACAAGCAAACCATGCCACGGAGCGGGAAAAGAAATCCTTGAAAGGGTCGAGGACAGCCCACGATCGCCCTCTTCCTTGTTTTGCGAGGTCAATTCACGACACGCGTCTTTGCCGTTTTCATTCAAATGAAAGCTTCCGAAAATCGGCCTTCCCTTAACCCGGCCTTTTCCCACGCACAAGATTTCTCATCCCGGCCAACACCATCCTAGATAATCCAAAGCACCTGAGTCTTCGTCCAAGTTACTCACCTTCCACGGAGAACAGTGTGACAGGAGGCAGCCACCCCATTATATTCCACAAACACGGGATGCCAGAGGCGCCTCAAGCTTATTTATGAATGGCAAAACGCCAGAACTCAGGGACGAGGGAGAGGGGGGCGAGAGAAGGAAAGCATCCCTGCGAAGCGTTATATCCAGATCAGAGAACGACAGGCAGGCATCCACCGATGACTTTCCTTCGTCCGTCCGGTAAGAAATAGAGGCGTCTTCATCCCCAAGACGTCGCTCCTTCCCCGCAAGAGGCAGATGTATACCGTGTGTGTATATATATCTATATCTATATCTCCAAGGCAGTATCATTTCTAGGCGGGAAGAGCTCTCCAAGCATAGATCCATTTGGTCGAGAGGAAGAAAAGAAGACGGTGGGAAGGGCTAAACTTATCTCGTTAGATCCCTTCCATTCCAAACTTTCGGTCTCGGGACCGGGCAGAAGAGATCAAGGTTTACAGGAACAAAGGTAATTTCATCTGAACTCCCACGATTCCTTTTTTAACCAGGATCCGTCACAAACTCTCTGCCAGTCCTGAAGAAAGCCCGAAGAAAGCTTCATCGATCCCTCCGGAAGCTGCCCGCTCACTGGATCCCAGGCGATTCCTCGAATAGCGAATAGCCAAAGACATCCACCGATCCCCGCCAGGATCTCAGGACAGCTCTTCCAAAACACCGCTCGGTTTTCCCGTAGCGCCCGACTCCCCCGAAATCCACGACGAGGAAATGATTCGAGCGCAGTCGCTCCCCAAGCAGGTACATCGCTTGCCCGCCAACTTACCTCCGATTGCCTCGGCTCGAGCCATTCCTGCCTTTATATACCCTCAGGCTGCTTTGACTTCTGCAAGACATGCCGGAGAGCATCACGGGAGTCGTAGTTTACGTCGCCTGCCGCGAGTTGGCCAATCGGCGCTCTGTCGATTTCCTAGGTAATCGATGATGCTCGTTTGACATGCGATGGCGGGGCGTCCGATTTTTACAGTCGCTGTTCGTCCCCGCAAGGCTCGGATTTTGCTTGCAAGGCTTTTAACAACCACAACGAAGAAAATCCGCGCGTGGCTCGCTGGCTTCGATTTAATCATGGCCTGTATTTCTTTTCTTGTGCCCCCCACCACCCACCCAATGCCAGAAGATGTTAAGCGAATATAAAGGCAAATGAAATGGAAGCGCTTTTCCAGAAAAGTGGGGTGGGGGCAACCATTAAACTGGGTTTCTGTCCTAGATTGGAGTTTCTATTCTATGGTCCAAGTGGCCCTAGACTATAATTATGCAACGCCAGTCTCTAGCTGGGATTGCACACTGCACAATACGAAAATGTGCTAGGCTGTTTTTGTTTTGTTTTTGTTTTGGCTCAGATTGTTGTGCAGACCAGTGGTGGGTTCCAAAATTTTTTACTACCGGTTCTGTGGGTGTGGTTTGGTGGGTGTGGCATGGCATGGCTTGGTGGGTGTAGCTTGATGGGCGTGGCAGGGGAAGGATACTGTAAAA
>JAHWGE010247821.1:0-10016 GCA_019457695.2 Chrysopelea ornata
GATGCCCATCTCAGTCAATGACTCTGGGAAGCTTACTATTCAAAAAATACATTATGACTAAAAATACCAAAAACATTTAAAAACAATAAAAACATCCAAATCAAATGGATATAGGTGAAAGATACTTGGCCAGTTAGCAACAGAGCCAGGAAAATGGGTCCTTAACACATTCAGCACCCCAAGCACGGGGACATAGTCAATTGGCTTTTGTGCCTAAAATGGAACTAGAACTCTCTGTCTCCTGGTGATTGGCCCAAAATCACTCAGCTGGCTTTCATGCTTTGGTGTGACTAGAACTTTTAGTCTCCAGCCTGGTGTCTTTATCACTAGACCAAACTGGCTCTCCGTTTTGAAAACATTTGGAGAAATAGAGAGTAGGAATTAAAATAAGCAGTAGGACCCCTTGGCCAACTTGGGCCTGGATGCCTGCCTCCCAGTCCCAGCCCTGCTGCTGGACAGGGCTGCCTTCAGCTCCACATCTCACTTGCACCCTGTAGCTCTTGGATACCATGTCAGAAGGATGAGTAAACAGCTGTGCAATGAGAAGTATTTTATTGGGGGATGCTGATACTCAAAATACCAAGCTGGCAGCAGAAGTAGCAACCTTTCAAGTGGGCTTGGAAAGCATCCAACAAGGAAAACAAAATAGTTAGCCACCCCCAGCTGTTCCATACTGGACTGGAAGGAGCCAGGGCACATTACGGAAGAATTAAAAATAGGTTCAGATGGGTCACCTGATCAGGCAAGGAGGCAGATCAAGAAAGATGCAAAGAACAATTTTTTCCTTGGAGCCTCCTGGCTCTTTGGGAAGACCGGACAACAAAGGAACCATAAGACCAGAAGGTGCCCTTCCCTCCTCCGACTGTCCTAAGTGCTACCTCAGAATAAGAGGGGAGGGTTTCAAATCAACAAGCTTTGGGGAGCTTAGATTTAAATCCTTGTCCCGCAGCGAAACTCGCTGATATCCTGCCTAATGAAACATCCCCGCCTTCCACCCCCAATTACTGTTTCCCGGGAAAGAGAAAAGAACCTAGCAACAGAAACCCCCAAAGCTGGACCAGAGCCATCTGGCCCAGCTGCCTGTTCTCCATGGTAGAATGAGGACCCCCCTCTTTGAGAAGTCTATAACTGGTCATGAAAGCAATGGCCCTGCCTATCCTCGGTGCCCTGTGGCCAACCATGGCTTCTTCTCCTTTCTTACAAAGCTGTCACCAACATTTCTTGGGGCAAATCCCACATTCATTAAATATTGTTCAGAGAATAATATTTCTCCTGTCCTAGATTTCCTAGGCAATTTGCTATTCTATTATTGTAACAGATAGAAAAAAGCACAAGATCTTTTCGGAAATCCCCACTTCAAAGTGAGTTTGCCACTCCCTTCTCCCAAGGATTTAGGAAAAGCAAAAGAAAAAAAAAGTGACTTTGATCTCTGGCAATAACGAAGTGGAGTGGTCTAAAATTATGGGTACCACCAGGAAGAGCCCAACTGTTGAAGCAGCCAATCAGAGCCTTCCCAAGAAACTCATTCTTCCACTAGTTCCCAAGAGTTTAGTCTCTTTGGATAGCACATTAATCAGTTTCCAAAGAGATATCAGAGCGAACAAGGGAGATGAAGAGAGGACTGAAGAGAGTCAAGAGGTCCCAAGAACTCTCCTGTGCATGGACTGGAAAGGAATCCCACATCTGGAATGAATCCAATTGGTGCCCTCACACCAAGACAAGGACCACAGCAGATGATGCAGTACTGTATTTCACGGCCTAAATGCATAAAGTCAACTTCTCATTCCTGAAGGTGACTTCCACCGCATCATGGTCGCTGGAGGGATGGAATCAACTACATCCTTTTTCAAAAGGCACTGCATAAACAAAAGGAATTGTTATTCAAAAGGTCTGTTTGAGATAAACTTGTTGAGTCACTTTCTTGGAGCAGACAAACACACTGCAGCTGCCAAAAAGCTTCAGGATTTCCTTTTGGAGACTGGAAGGGCTGTGTCCAGAAATCAGTGGAATACTTTTGCCAAAGGTAACAATAGCGATATGAAAGTTAGCAGAGGAATGGGCTAAGAAGGAGGAAAGGAATGCGAGAAAGTTCACAATGCCCATATTCCCAAGACCATATCCGGCTGGAGAAGGCACATCTAGCTGTTCAAGCAATTATTTCCAAGATTCTGAAACAGGCTGAGGCCAAATTGGCTGGTGGAAGGATAGACCCTCAAAATTTAAAGCCGATCAGTTTAAGTATACAAACACTTTACAAAAGCTTTATAAATAATTAAATCAAGGCCGATGAATGGAAAAAACAGGGAAATTATAGGGAACACCATGATCTGAAAGTCAAGCACAGTAGAGTTCCATAGATTTGCTCAGGAGTCGTATGGCAGATCCAAAAACGTAGATGGCAAATAGAACTGTGCAATTCCACCTCTGGAGAAACATATGGAAAGGGATGGTGGGAGACACAATGGGGGGCTTCTGCTCATTTCCAGAGGGAGTTGTCAAGTGAACTTGTGATAGGGAAAATGGCCGAACCTGGTGGCATCTTAAAAATTATTGCAGAAGCTTCTGTCATGATTCCTCATTGCTTTAATTTCTGGCTGAAGTTCTCAGGTTGTCTCTTAGGGGGTCTTGTGGAAATTTATCCTTCTATTTAAAAAAACCCCAAAATACTATTGGGAATATTTAACCAAAAGGGGAGAGGGGGATGAAGGGGAAAGTTAAAGCAGAAGGAGACGTTGTGTATGAATGAGCCAGCCTTAGTAAATGTCCCACTTTGGTCTACTGTCAAGAGCCTTTGCATAATGCACAGCCAGCCTTATTTGGTACAGAAATGGGAATAGCGCAGGGACCATTCAGAAAAATCCCCCCCCTCCCCGCCACAGAGCCTGCCTAGGTGATGGGCGGGGGAGGAGAGGAAGCGCTGAATCAACCCTTTCTTCCTCCTGCCTCATGTCCGCCTCCACTCAATGCCTCCATTGTTTGCCTGGCTCCTGTTCTGCCAAGAGCAGGCAGGTGTTTGTCAGCTTTCTGGCTAAATGAAGCCACCTGGAAAATCTGCCTTCCCTTTCATCCCCCTTCTGGCTACTGGCCTTTGTTCCTTCCACTTTTAGACAAAGCTGGCAACGGACAGCAACTGAGCAGCCTCGAGGAGGAGAGGGCTGGGACTGGGGTCGGCGTAGTTGCCAATGGCTTTCAAGCGGGACCTCCCTTCTTTCTTTTGCAACAAAGATGGCTGTCGTTACAGGAAATGACTGCCGCTTTCCTCCACCCAGCATTTCTGGGTGGCATTGGTCCTCCCTGGTGGGGTTGGTGTGGGAGCCCCACACCAACAGAGAGAAGAATGGGGCTCTGAATCTTAAATTGGGGGGGGGGGCGAGTGCAAGAGGTCGGGCTGCTTTCCTCCCCAATGGGGCTGCTAGCAAAGGAAGAGGCGAGATGGGTGTCCATAGCCTCCGTCTCTAAGGCCACATGGTAGCCCGGAGTTTCCTTTGCAGCCCAAGCACACTAACATCCTATTATTCCCTGGCATTTTGAGGTTAGAAGCACAATGAAAATGTCATATTATCCCCCAAATAGTTATTAAGATGAATAAATCCTTCCAGGCAGGGAAAAATTGAAGGAAAAGCTTCATATCTTTGTATGTTTCTGCCATTTTGTCCTAGCCATCTTAATGGCAAGGTTTACCCACAGGACTGTGCTATAAACTAGGGGCTACTGACCACAATGGCTGAGTTTACACACTGCACTAAGCAAAACCCTGATCACACCCTCAGCAGAAGGCAAGGCACTTATGTCAGCTGCAGTAGCCTGTAGATTACAAAGCAGGAGCTTTTCTCCTGCCAACATTTTAAACCATTTTTCCCCTCTCCCTCCCCAAGTGCTCCAGCTGCTACTTCCCATACGGCCCCTCCTGCTCTCTCTGCTCCACCCAAGCTCTGCCTCTCTCCGTTCCCCAGAGCAGAGCACTCGGCTGGCAGGAAGAGGGGGGAGCCACGTGTCCAAAAAGCTGCACCCGAAGAACATTTCTGAAAAGCTCCGCCTGGAAGTTTAAAGCTGGAGCCCGTTCAAAGACGTGGAGAGAGCTTTTAAGCTGCATCCCCTGAGAAAAGTGGGGTTCGCCTCACTCCTCCAAGGAAGAGGAACCCAAATGCCTGCTCCGAGTTGGCCAGAGCTGGAATTAATACAGGGATTCTCTGCAGAACTGGAAAAACTGAGCCGCCGAGGGCCGGGAGGAAGATCCTGGGAGCCTGTGCATTATTACTCAGCCCGCCCACCAAGCACCTGCTCCATTGCCAAGGGCAGAGAGAAATTCACTATTTTGATAGCTCTGAAAAAACGGCAACTTGCCTCCAAGACAGCTTCTCCCCCCCACTTCCTAACACCTCCTTCTACGATATGCAATTCTCCCTGCAGCTCATGCAAAACAGGGTCAGTGAAACCAGAAGCCAATGTGCTTCATCAAGGCTTGTTCAAACCTACACAAGCTTCCCTATAAAAGAGCAACAGAAGAATTTAGATTTTAACAACAACACCACAACAGCCTAAGCTTCACAAGCCATGACCCCATCGCCCCTCTGAGTTCCTCCCAACCCAAATCATGAAAATGCTCTGTCTTGCTCAGGATGTCCACTCACCTAACCCTCTCAGGTGCAAATTCCACCCATATTTGTCCCTCCCATTGTCTCAACCTCCCTTCAGCTCCAGCCAAGCTTCAGTTGAAGCATGAGAACACCACAAGACAGTCCCTCAACCTGTTCACCCAGGGGCCGATGGAAGCTCCTGTTTCACTGCTTCCTTTCCCACTGGGCTGCTTCTTTCTGGATAGGAAAGAGCTGCCAACTCAAGCTGGTGAACCTCGGAGGGATTTTCCCAACTGGAAAACCAATTTATGCCTTGATTCTTCCAAGACTATGTCAACCTAAGTACATAAAATACCCTCACCAGTTAACCAATTAATATCCATTCACAAGAAAATCATTTCAACAAGGCAGATTTGCTTAACTGCAGCAGAATTACAAAACAATAATATGATTTGCAAATAACTGAGCATTGGTTTGTATTTGTTATCCATCAAAATCCTACAAACCTTAATTCTTTGAAAACCTGCATCCTGAAAGTGAAATTTCATTTTTTCAAATGTGCTTCTGCTTTATTTCAGTGGAAGACAACATTTTCTTAGACTCTGCAGTTCTGAATCAGATTAGAGCTCATAATATTCCCCAATAGCAAATGAAGAACGTCTACATTCAAAATTCTTCCCAGTGCCCCAAATTTCATTAACCCCAACATTCCTGCTGAGATATTTAGATACTCCAGGGAAGAACTTTAAAATCTACACAGGGTCTTGGGTTTTCATTCAAGACTACCATTTTCACACCAAACTTTGGGGAGTGGATTTCCTGACATTATACTGTTGCATTAGTTAAACTATTTTTAAAACTGTTGCATTTATTTGGGATGGATATGTAATTGTGCTCAGCATTTGAGAAGATTGCTGAACTTGTATAGCATGGAGAAACCAAGGTGGCCTTTACCACAAGAGGGTTAAAAAAAACTCTTGCATTTCCTCAGAATGTAATCAGCTGAGGATGAAAGGTGTGTCTATACAACAGTTCAAAAGCTTAGAAAAACTTGAGGAAGCCCCTAGCATCAATGTATCCCAAGGTTCCTTATACGGAGTTGGAAAGGCCTCCAAAATCTGGACCGGAATCTGACCCAAATCACAGAATCCAAGGGCTGGAAGGAATGATTGAAGCCATCAGGCCCAATGCTCTACTAAGTGGGAATACAAATTACAGCATGTGCAAGGGATGGCTGTCTTGTCTCTCTTAAAAACATGTATTGGTGTAACTATTTTTAACAGAAACATGTAAACTATTTTCCTGTTATTATGTAGGATGCGTCAAACATCAAACAATATTTAGAGTACACAAACAAGTGCACAAGTACACAAACTCAAGTATTCTAAACAAATGCACCCGGAGTGGACAATGTTCCTAAAACTACCCAAGTGAATATTGATATGAAAGGCAAATTCACCCCTGGAGAATAAGCTAATTTTTTCTGCCATATTTTACCTCCCAGTCACTGACATATCCTGGTAATCTCCAGGAAGACAGTACGCAACTGAGAAAAGTCACACATACAACCAGGACTGGATCCAGTATAAAGAAGAAACACTTTAAGGATGGAAAGGCTCTTACCTTGAAATCTGCCAGTTGCTGGTTGATTACGTCCACCTCAGTCCCAACTACCCACTGCAGTGCTTCCCCCTCTTCTGCCGCAGTGGTCATGTAGTTCAGCTCCTTCAGCTTGTTGTAAAAGTCTTTGACGCGAGCCAGCGTGGTATCCACCTGCTCCAGGCGGTTTTTCCCCCTTTCAGTCAATTTGATGCACTGCTTATTTAAGGTCTCCAGTTCACGTTTCAGCCCTATGAGATCAGGACTCCCTTCATCATCCAGCATCTGTCTACATTTCTCTTCAGAAGCTTGGATATCCAATCTTAACCATTGAAGTTTGCCCAGAAATTCATGGGCATCATCTGCTTGGGACTGGAGGCTGTCCATGTCCCTCCCAACAGAGCCCATGCTATCCAACTCATCATCTAGGTCAGTCAGTTGAGAAAACATTTCCCGAACATGATTATTAAATAGTCCTATTCCTTCAAGTTTGTTTTCCATGATTTTACAACATTCATTGACTTTTTGCTTCACACCCTTGAAATCTTGCTGGACCATTTCAGCTTGGCGTAAGAGATGGGAAGAGTCTGATCCATCTGGAGTATCTTCCACGAGACCCCGAGTGAAATTCCTGAGGTAATCCACTTGGGCTTCCAAGGTCTGAAGAGCCTCTTGTTGAGCTCTCAGTTTTTCCAAATTTTTACTGCTGCAGGCCTGAGGGCCAAGAGCTTCATAGATCTCCAGCTGGTGCTTTGTCCCTTCTAGTTTCTTTTCAATGTTCCTAAAACTTTCTTGGAACTCCTTGAGCCTTTGAGACATCTCTTCAAGGGACTCAGTCTTGGCTTGGAGCTCCTCCGTTATAGCATCCATCTTCTGGTTGATCTCTGCTTTCTCATCTCTAATGTCATCTTCATCCATTTCTGATGCATCAATGAGGATGTCAGCAGCACTATTCAGCATCTCTAGAAGGGAGCGTCGTTTTGCTACATCACTCAACATGGCCTTTGACCTTAGAAGAGCGGCTTCCAGTTGCACTAGATCCAGGGTGACTTCCAACTCTAACATCTTTGACCTACAATCCTCCACCCAAGGGAAAAGGTCTTCCACGTGGCGCTGATATTTCTGGGCCTTCTGTAAGCAGTCCTTAAGTTTGGAGTGCCGGCTGGCAATCTGTTTGCTCAGCTCCTCCCAGTTTGCTTTCAAGCTAACTAGCTGGTTTTGCAAGGTTGCCTTCTCTTCCCCAGGATGAACAGAGAGAAGCAAAGATTCCTCCTCGGCCACAATCATTTCATAGGAGCCACTATGTTGGTTCAGGCTCTTTTGGGATTCTTCCTGCTCCTGAATCTGAAACTGCAGCCTCTCCAGCTTGGCTGAGATTGGCCCGCTCTGTGCCTGCTGCTTCAGTTTGTCCTCTAGCCAAGTGTGGAGCTCATCAAACATCTGCTGGAATTGCTGGGAGCTGGCGAGTGCCGTCTGCAAGCGATTCAGTCGGTCACCTAGAAATGGGAAGGGATACATGGCTGAAAATGTACTTCACAATACAAACTCAAACACCAGCCTCTGAACTTGTCCCAGGGAGAAACTATTATACACATTGGAAGCAAGCTACTCTAGGAAATAGAAGCATTTGACATGGGGTGGGCTGCCACTCTGTATTTTTTTTTCTCGTGGTTGTAAAGGACTTAAGCCCAATTACCATCTTCCTTTTTCCTCTGGGCACACATATCTAATTATTTTTAGTTCTAATTATTGTAAATTTTAAAATACATTTTTCTGAATTTGAAAATGGAGAACCATTCAGCTATGGGAATTCTAGGACACACTGTACCAGTCCCTTATGCTATCTTTGGGGAGGCGTAACATTACTCATTGTGTGGGTGAGCAATCCTGGAGAAGTGAGAATTTTCTCTGTTTCTCTCTCTCTATAAAGCACATCGAACCATAATGGGGTCTGGTTTTGACTTGTGTGGTTTTCTTTCTTGGTGTGGTTACAAGAAAAGAAGCCCCAGCATTGTCTCCTGGACCGCTATACACATCAGTGTTTGGGCACTATATTTACAGCACTGACATGATCTACAGGTTCCTAATGGCCCTGCTGATTTTAATGCCACCTAGATGTGTATATTAGAAGCTACTGAGCCCAACTGCACACTACTAACTTCCTACAACTTCTGGCGCTTTGAGTCTACTTCTCAATTACATGGTACTGTTCACTTCAAAATCTGTGAACATTATACCTGCTAAATCCTCCAGCCCTTTGAGAGGCAAGGCAACAGTTTCCAGGCGCTTCCTGAGTTCATCTTTAAGGTACTGCTCTCCAATGAGAGCCGAGAGCTGCTCGCACAGGCCTTGAGCCTCTGTAATCTCCTCTTCCAGCTGCTCCAACTCAGACCGGATTTCACTGGTTTCCTCCAGCTGCTGCTTCACAGCCTCTGGTTGGGTGCTGATGGCAGGCTGGGTACTAAGGCGCTGTCCAGCAGCTTTCACTTTCTCAGACAATCCCTGGAGGAGCTCTTGGAACTGGGTGCTCTTGACCACAGCCTGGTCGATTTGACTGGAACGAGAGTTGAGACGTTCCATAAGCTTGGTCCACTTCCTGTTGATAGCCTGGAGCTCCTCCTGCACATGGTTGTGGGATGGACCCTTTTCACCAGGGCTGGTGGGGATTCCCCGGGCTGCCTCGTTCAGCTGGTCATACTGGTGCTTCCGAGCTTCAAATTCTTTCAGCATGAACTGCAACACAAATAAGTATGTGACGGATTAGGGGGGTTCAATTAAAACAAAAGGTAAAGATGAAGGGAGGAGGAAAGGATGGGTGCTATTAGCCTCACTATAGTGGGAGTCACCATTTTAAGAACTCAGAAACCCACGAAGACAGCTGCAAACACACTGTCTTCCCAAATTCCACTAAAATAATTAAGATGCCTTTTTCTGTAAAATAAATTGGTGGTTTTCAAGTGCTCTGCCCTTGGGGATTCATCTTTATATGGATTAACATGAAAATGAACTCCCACGCATTGCAAAGGATTCTGAAAAACATTCTAGGGAGAGCTCTTGCTTTATGAAAGGTGGGTAAGGAAATTCTTGGCGCCTGGGAAGGAAAACCCTGCACATGAGGAGCAAACAGACACTTCAGCCTTATCTCTCTAATGTCACATCAATCCCACCACTAGGGAATCGGTGGGAAAGAAGTCCCATAATTCACAGAGATTTCATCTTAGTGTAATCAGTAATAAGTGACGACTGGAGTCTCTCTCTCTCTAACTTCTAGGATTGCATAACTGAATCCCATTTTTCCCATTATTCATCCCCATTATTGACATTCCATGTGACTATTACCTCCTTGATTGTGTACTGCTGTTAGGGTAGGGACACTTAGGAAAATGCCCTAGGAATCATTCAATCATTGGATTGCAACCTCCTATTCCCCACCCCGCCCACTTTCCCCTTTTCCATTTACACAGGTGTCTTCCGGGTTTCTATTTCTTGTTGTCTTCTCTCTCACTTACTTATATCTTATCTAATTTATTTCTCTATAATCTTTTACTCATATTTCTTTTCTAACCATACGTAAAATTGTCCCCATCGATTCCTCTTTATCTTTTATTCTCAATGTTAACCTATTCATTTCTGCACATTCTAAAACCTTCATTACCTCTCCTTCTGATGGGATTTTTTCTATCTTCCACTTTTGTGCAAATACAATTCTTGCCACTGTTATTAAATGAATAATCAAATATATCTTCTTTGCTATATTTCTCCGGTAATATACCCAACAAAAACACCTCTGGTTTTAACTCTATACGTTGGTGCAACATTTCCTCTAACCATGCCTGTATT
>JAHWGE010254001.1:0-10516 GCA_019457695.2 Chrysopelea ornata
CTCTTCGAGGGGGGGAGGGGGGAGAGAGCGAGTCTTCTAGCGCGTGCGCGTCTGGAGATGAAAGCCACGGATGTTTTGCGTTGCTGGCGTTGGCCCTTCTGGAGCAGAACAGTAAGTGGCACGAATCAATGGCCTCGGCCAGGAATTGTACTGCGTACGTCATCCCTGGGTCCCTCTTCCCCCCCTTTCTTTCATATATGCACGCACCCCGCAGGAATTTTTATTTTGCAAACAACAACAACAACAACAACGTGCATTCAAGACCGAGGCTCTGCGATCCAGGGGCAGAGGCTGCCGTGTGGCTCCAGCGCCGTTTGACCTGCGATGCCTCCACAACCCGACCAGGATCAGTTTGGCTTTGAGATAAGGAAAGCAAAGCAAACGCAGATAAATCTGCCGATTTCTCCGCGCCGTTCACCCGAACCTCCTGCTAGGCTTTGGGGCCTGAAAAGCAACCAGGACCCCCCATTCTGCAGAAAAGGGGCGGAGCGGTTGCTGAAGGTCCTGTATCCCAGCCCTCTAAAACTTTCAAGCGCCGGGATTGGCTAAAGGGACCCTGCCAGGCGTAACTCTTTCCCTTCCGGCGCGATTTCTAACCAATAATCCGCTTGGATTCGCTGCCTGACTCGCGGGGTGAATTTATAAGCATCGTGTTAGAGGCTGCAGAACGGGTGATCAAGGTGCATTTCTTCCGCCCCCCTGCCCTCACAATACATACTCAGGCATTGTTCCAGAAATCCTTATATGTATTCATTGGGATGTAAATATCTGCTAATAGATTTCTCAAAGGAGGGGAGAGTAGAGCTTTGCAAAGTATCAGTACAAAGAACACGATGCGGCCATCCGATCTAAAACAATAATTTTGGCTTTAGATTTTAAACCTCTTTTAGAAAGATTGTGCAGTATAATAAGTTATAGCCCATTCGAACCGGGCTTCTAATTCTGATCAACCGCGCGCCTAATGCAGAACATTTTGCTATATTTAGGGTGAAATAATTAGACTTGTTAATAAAAGAAATTAAACCAAATATTCCCGCCTCTTTTGTATTGTTTGTCGGTTGGATTTTACTATGGGATTGCTGCGAGCCTCTGGAATTCCTCCTTGTCCCCCCCAGGCTAAAAATGGAGTGTAAATGTGGACTGTTAGGGAAGGGAATTTATTGTTTAATAAACAACAGCTCTTGTTAAATCTGAACCGGATGGCAAAATAGGTGCCCACTTGAAATCCATTTTCCCCAGGTCCTTCGGAATCCAGGTCATCCAAATCATCTGAGGGGAAGCATTTAAATACTGGGGAAGGATATAAAAGAGGATTGGGAATCGGCCTTGGAAGAGAAATGGACAGAAATTTAAAAAGCCGATGGGAAGTTTTTTTTTCCTCGAACGAAAGACGTTCTCAATAATTCGTAAGGTGGAGAATATGAACTTTTGGAAGCAGTTTGTAGAAATGATTCTAATGAAACGAGTCACTTTTTTTATAAAAGAAAAGCGTGAGCTGCTTATTTTACGAATTAAAATTAAATTTTAACCTTAACATTTTAAGAAAATGCAACAAAGCGAGCCATTGAACCCCGATGGTGCTAACTGGTTATATACCGATCAACCACAAGATCAACTTTGCGTTGAGCGAGGAAGAAAGCCGTGGGCAGTGGGCTCGGAGGTCAGGTTGGCGGGCAGGCCTCTTTTGACCCTGGCAGGACCCAGGTTCAACCGGCTCTTCCAGGCAAACGCAGCCCCGCTTCCCGAAAGAAGCCGGGCCGAGGGAAGCCGGGCCGTCGGCTGCCCGGCCTTCCCCGGCAGTCTCTCTTCCTAAAGAAGCGGGGATGGAGGTTTTCCCGCACGCGGTCGTCGCAAGCCCCAGGCTTTAGAGCCAGGACGCGGAGCCTTCTTCTCGCCTCTTTTACTGGGAATCGGACAAGTTCTGCCACCTCGTGCCCCCCCTTCTGCCCCCCCCCCGGTATTTGACAACATCTCCCCACAGGTCCCGGTCGGCCTTTCTGTGAGCGCCATGTCCCCTGCCTAAGAGCCTATTGTAACTCAACACCTGACGAGAACCGGTCCCATTGCTCGGGGCAGAAAAGGTTTAGTCAAGCACATAATGGGATCCCAGCAGAAGGCTTTTCAGAAGCGGGGCCCAGGGTAAACTTCGCCACATGAACTCCGTTTCCAGGGCTGTTAAGCTTTTAATTGGGAAAGGAAAAGCGGCGTAATAAGAGAGGAGGCAATTTCAAGGTGACTCGAACGTGGTCGCCGTTTGCGCCCCGGAGAATAGCTTGAAAAGGGGATGAATGGGCCAAACATATGGTCCCAATCAGGTCGAGCGGCAGGGCGGGGTCCTCTGTCTTTGGGGGCCAGGGGAAACGAGGGTGGGGGAGACCCCAGCTCGTTTTCTACGAAAGCCAGCCAGGCAAGAACGGCAGCAGGGGCAGCTCAAGTCCGCCGAAACCGCCTTGACGAGAAAGGGGTAATGGAGTCCTTGAAGCTGGGGCCTAGAATCATCAAATCAGCCGCTCTTCATCTGGGTTTGATTCACAATAAGGAGGGGTGGGGTGGAAAGCTTACATAAAATAGGAAGGCAAACCTGGCATTCTGAAAGAGAAGAGCTAAGTAGGATCCAGAGTGATGGGTACTTGGGTAGGAGCTCACCAGAGTGTCGTGATTCTAAGGTAGGAAGTAAAAACCATCCCAGAAGAACCGAAGGGCAAACTATGTCGAGAATAGGCAGAGAAACATGTATTATCACCACTCTGATTATTAAAGGTATGCAGGTGTTCAGGTCTTATCAATTCTATGTCAGTGAATATTCCATATTTTAATATATTGAAACGTTGGAAGAGGACTGGAGAAAGGAAGTGCTTAGGCAGAACTTCAGGTCTGGGGATCACACTCAGCAGGAGGTTTCCGAAATATAGCAAGACTGACTTGTCCGCCAAAGTTCCTGAATTAACGGTCAGTCTGATCCAAAAACGGACGTCAAGGAGACCATACACATCCAGAATGCAAAAGCACCATCCATCCAGCCACCCCACCCATTGTAATTTGTTATTGTAGGCCGCCTGAGGATTCTGGCAGGACAAGCGGATTCATTTCGAATGAATGAATGCAACGAACTATCGTCTGCTCTGGGTTAACTACCGTCGCTCCTTAATTAAAGCTCCACCGGAAGCGATCAAGGAAATTAAAAAGGTTTCCAGATCAGCAAAGAGTAAAAAGGATTTTTAGAACAGGCACCCCAGTGCGACCTTCTGAGCCTCAAAAATACCTCGGAGCAAAGTGGCAGGTGGGGGGCTGAAATTAAGACCACTGGGATCGATCCAACTGTTCCTGGCTCACTAAAAACAGTGGGGCTCAAAGCGAACAAAGGTCACCCTTAAGTAGAAGAAGTGGCGTCTGTCTTTCGGTTAATACTTTACTGACCCGATCGGCAAAAAACAGCTGTGCCTTCGGAAATGCCCGAGAACGAAGGAAAGTAGCCATTCTGACTCCTGTTTAAAAGAAAGTAAAATCCGCATCTTTCCCCTTCCTCCATCACTGAATTGATTCAAAATCTGTTTTCACCCCCAAAAACTTGCACTGTCGCGCAGGTCAAACACTTCTCCTTCTATCCCACCCTCCTCAAAAAGCAGGGCAAAAGTAGGAAAAATCCGTAGTAGTAAAAACGAAGTATAATCCCACTGTATTTAATGGAACTGTAAATGGACCTCAAATACCTCTGAGTTTGAGAGCAAAACATTGGAATCTGAGGATGTCAGAATGGTTTGAACGAAAAGAGACCAACGGGAACTTGGGAAGAAAACCCAGCGGGATCTCCTAAGAAACGGCTTCAGAAGAACGGCTCGCTAAATATTAGGTAAGACTGGAAAAACCAAGGCTGGAAGCTGCCGCCGAACACTTCAAAAAGGGGTTGGTTTATTTTTCTATTGGTTTGAAATTGGCTTTATTCATTTGGGGAGGACGTAGTATCACGGAAAAAATACTTTTTTAAAGAAAATACTTTTTTAAAGAAAAAAAAAGGTTCTGAAAAAGGCTCAACCGGGAAGGTGACATCCTTCTGATGAAAACCTGAAGGCAAAGCCAAGGCAGGTAAGGCTTTCTTCCAGCGGCAACTTCCTATCCAGTTCGGGAAGTGGGAGGGAAAAAAACTAGATTCCAAATACCCAACAGGAGCTCCGATCATTCCCGGGAAGAGGCGAAGGGATCAGAAGCCCCCAGCCCCACCAGCGCGCTTTCAAGGAGCCCTTAACATTTCAAGGTAAAGGATTTTGCTCGCCGCCGCCTTGTTCGGCTTCCCTCCGCCCTCCTCCCCCCCACCCCCACCCCCATCCCCAGCAGAGCTGGCACAATGGGGCGAAAGGACGAAACCCAGCTGCACGAGAAACAGCCGTGGAAATCTCGAGAAAATGAATAGAATAAATAAAGGTCACTGATCAGTAGCTATTCATAAATATTTGGTGACACCGTTCTTGTTCAGGTTCTTACCGCTCCGCCCACTTCGTGAGGGGGGCGGAGACTCGAGAGGCTACCGAGCCGCAAAGGCGGGTCGGCATTCGTGTGAGAGAAGCGAAGGCGGCTGGTCCCTTTTCCAAAACCAAGGCGACGCGATCGCAGATTCTTTCTTAAACAGGGTGGCGTTGGCGGTGGCCGAAGGAGGGCAATGCAAACATCTCTAGGGCGGCCGTTCTCTTATCTCGGGGGAATCTCTGAATAAACAGGGCAAAGACCGACAAGGCCTCGATTCTGGAGAGGCTGCTGGGAGTAGATCGCAAGAACCGATCTTAAGGGCTTCCGTTCGCCAGAACTCTCAACGGCAGCCCGTAAGATTTGGTACCCAAGGGAGGGCTCTAGCATTTTCAGCCGGCCGGGAAGAATCGAGCTGAGGGTTCGCCTAAATTTGCCTCTTCAAGGCGACCTTTCCCAAAGCCGGATAGCTGTAAGCTCTCCCGTAGTTCGGAGAGGATTCCGGCCCAAAAGCTGACTTTTCCGCTCTTAAAAACAAATAGGAGCCGAGGATCCACTCGAGAGGGGGGTAGCTTTAGGAACCGAAAGAGACGCAGGGCCGGATCCCGACAGGGGCCTTTCGCGTAGCCGCCGAGCTCCTTCCAGCTCCCAGGTTAGGCGGCTGTTGGGGCCCGCGGGCGCAGGCGCACCGGCCACCAAAGTCGGACCGCTTCGTTCGCGCCCTTTTGCTTTCCACAGGCTCCCACTCCGCCCCTTCAGGCCTGTAAAATAACCCCCGCTCCCCGCCAATCCCCACCACCCCAGGACGCTAAAGAGACAGCCAGGAAGCTGCCTGGCGTTGCTTCCTGCGGCGGCTCCTTGGCGAAGGAGAGACGCTGTTTGGGGCCTGGTCGCTCACCCGGAGCCGTCTGGCCTGAAATGGGGAGGGCGACTCGAGAGGTCTCCAGAGGCCCCGCCGCGGTCATTTCCACACTCAACGAGAGTTCAAGGCCGGGAAGCGCCGGCCAGCCTGGTAGTGTGAGGAGCCGTCCAGGAGGGCGCTTTGATCGGCGGCCCCGATAGTTACGGCGGTGGGGGAAAAAAAGGTCCCGATTTCCAGCCAGGCGCGATTAGTTGCCTTAATTCAGCTGCTTGGAGGCCGCCGCCCTGCAGCCTCCACCGGGGGCCTTTCCCGGCGTTGAAGCTTTGTGGCGAGCTGCGACGGACGGCACAGGCGCCCTCTCGGCCCGCCTTCTTCGGGAAAGGCGAAGAAGAGTCGTTCAGCGGGGCTTTCGTAGCGATGCCGGAGTTGGTGCAGCGAGAAAGAAGCGGGCCCGGATCGCCTGCCCTTTCACGCCCCGTCAAGGCCCGAGCATGAATGCCTGAGAGTGTAAAACGCAGCTCCGGTCCCTCCAGCCGTTTCGACCTCAAGTTCCGTAATTTCCAGAGATCGCGGCCGTATGGACTGAGAATGAGGCCGTTGGGTACAGGGGGATTTTAATCTGCGGTTAAAAAAGGACGCCGTCGGCTACCCCTAATTCTAAGAGCGTTTCCTCTCTTGCGCGATTTTCCTCCCGCACATTGTACTTAATGCATTCGGAATAAACACTACGAACGCTTTGGCAGTGTGTTTTTGTTGTGTGTGTTTGTACTAGCTTCTTTGCAAGAATGGCATTTCCTTGAACCGACCACACTTCAGTGAATCACTTGGAAGAATTTTCATTTTACCTATTGTTAAGTAAATGCAGTTAGAATCGGATCTTGATTCTGAAATTAGGAATGCGAAGTTAAATGAAACCAGCAAGATTTGACTCATCTAAGGAATGGCGGGGCGGGGGGGGGGAAGAGTCCTCTTAAATAAATTTATTTGCAAGGATTTTTTTTTTTTTTGCCTGCTAGTTAACAAGAGGCAAGCCTGATTGAATTGGTTCAGATTTCACGTTTAAACTTCACTTAACATATGTCTTTATGTAAGTACATTTTTGGACCTAGTTCCACAGGTAAATTGTTACCTGTTTTTTTGGGGGGGGTACTTTATTCTCACAGCGTGGTAAAGGATTATGCTTTTTCACCATTCCGTATGCTTTTAAAATACATTGGCTTAAATGCTCTTAAAAAGCACCTGCTCATTATTTCATTAGAACCTCTTGCCAAAATTTGTGCCCATTAATGGAGTAAATAGGCAATGATTAATTTCTGTAATTAAAGTGATTGGGTTCATAGCTCTACAAGTGACTTAGTTTCAGCTGGATAAAATCATGATGTCACAAGTACATGAACGAAGAAACAAAAATATACGGCACTCCTTATAAAATAAGGTAACATCTTAATATACCTGCTATAAGCACGGCACCTATACACTTACATTAAATTACTATTTATTAGATAGCTCTCACTTCTTCAAGCTTTGTAAATAGCAATCTTAATACTGCTTAAACTGTATGCAGTGGTGTTAAAAAGGAATTCAAGTTGTAAATTATTAATGAAATAGTGTGTCCACCAAAATAATTCTATAAAAAGGGTGTACTTGAGAATAATGAACTGCAAATAGGTTTAAAATCTTGCTATTTTTTGTTTTTAAGGTTTTATTGCCTTTTGAAACCAGCAAAATGTAAAACAAAACAAAACAAAACACTCCAATATTTATTCTTAGGTGTTAGGGTTGCTTGTGCTATTGGTAAAACACTTGTTGTATACAGTACACACACACTCACACAAGTTAGGAGACTCAAAATTGTCAGTTTTATGTCTTTGTCTTTGCTCTAACCCTAAATTATGGATATTAATCAGAAACAAAAGATAATGTTTAATTGAACTGCCTATATAGTACCAATTCTGCAGGACTGACACCGTGATCTAAGATAAGTTACTGCACATTTAATTAACATTGCAACTCTTGCTCCTAAGGTATATATGCCTTTTCAATCAACCCTTGAAAAAAGATTGAAGGGGAAACAATCATTTAACCACAAGAAATGCTGATATAAGCTTCAACAATTTTCTCAAAGGTGCAGATGCAAATGTATTAGGTACATCATACAAATATGTAAATTTCAATCCTATAAAAATGTATATGGGGATTTTTCTCACTGGCTTCAATGAGGGTAAATTGTACCTAGAATTGCACTGGTAATGGCTGTAAACAGATTTTAAGTTGTGAATCTGGTTTGGAATCTCTCTTTTTTTGTTACTTGTTTCTTCTAATTAATACTCATTTCATTTTCCATTTTATTTTGCAGCTTTCCAGCTTTATAGCAAAATAGATAGCTCTAGATTTTTAAGCTTCCCTGAATAACACAAGACCCTGGAGTTTAGCAGATACTATCTTTTCTTCTGGAATAGGGCTATGATTTTCTTTAGTTTCTTAAAAGATTTTAAGTACAATTTTGTTAAAAACATTCACAGATGGTGATAACAGTAAAATACAACTAACTCTCAAATTCATATATAAAAATGATCTGAGACACTTGAGGACACAATATTAAAAGGGTAATGGAATTGCATCTGCTGTATGCAATTCTAGCTTTTCCATTTGAGTGTGTAAAAATACCTAGTGTTATTGTGGAGGTGCTTTTGATACATCCAGGAAAATAATTTGCTTTTTTGGCTCATTGTGTTGGTACTTCTAGATTGGGATAAATTGAAGTCATGACAATTGCCAATTCTTATTTGAAGCAGGTTTTTTCACCCAATAAGATTGCATTCCACCACTTCCCAAAGGCAGGAAGATAGATAGCAAAATCTGAATTTCTCATATTGAAAGGACCAAAGTACAGTCAGTTCCTATTCCAAATCTTCATTATTTTTGTCCTTTTGTCCTTGGTTGTTACATGAGGTCACTTATATTTTGGAAAGTGAACAGCAGATTGATCTCCAAAGGAAAGTTTAGACCAGGCTTCATTTAATTATTTCCACATATCTACTGTATTTGGGAAGCTATTATAATTTATAAAGATGGGCAACTTTACCCAAATGGATTAAGAGTGAAATACTTAATACTTCAATGTATTGTTCGAAATACCTTGTGACTGGACAGAATGTCATGATACATATTCAATTTGGAGTATATATAAACAATGTTTTGTTTATAGAAGTTATGCTGAATCTTTCAATTGCTCCAAATCTTCATTTGTAAATAGGTATAGACTCATGTCACACTCAAATAAAAAGAAATTACCAGTATATATAATTTGAAGAGGCCAATAGCAAATGAATAAGCTTAATCAGATACATAGAGTAGTTAAGTGAACTGTAGACACTATCAGACTTACTTCTGATTTTTGGACTAACAGATCTTCTATGCAATATATATTTGGAGGAAAGAGTGGAAGAATTCCATGGCAGCTTTGTTTGCTGGTAAGGTTATCTTATGCATTTCTTCTGATAATTCCAATTGAATTTGTTTTTAATAGCAAAGTGGTCCTAGATTATTTACATGGCTGGGCAACTTTTGGTAATGTATTAAAGAGCAGACCTAAAAGAGAAACTTGATATAGAATGTAATCTGACCCTTATGTAGTGTGAGGGAGGTGAGGACGCGTCTAAATTCATCTTATCCTTGCCAGGATTGGACTGGCACAGTGGCATTCTTTCATACAATAAACATCCACCTCTCCTCCATTGTTGCATGATGTTCTCCTTGGATGATGGAGAGACGAAAAAGACAACTGAGCTCAAGAGGGAAACTGAGCTCCACTAGGAAACCCCAGCTCTATTTCAACAGCTTAGAAGGAAAGCAAACAGGGAGAGGCATTGTCCTGGCTGCAGTTGACTGTTAGCTGCCCAGCTCAGCCGCCTCGTCCTTAGATTCTTTTCCTTGCCCTCTGCTCCAACTATGTGTCTGTCACAATGGCAACAGCAGCAGGCTGCAGCAGAAGGCATCCAACTGCAGTTGCAGGCTGACAAGTGTGATAAAATGATCTTCCTTAACTAAACTCGTAAAGCACCGGGCAATAAAACTCAATCTTCTGTAAAATCCAATTAAGTCATTATCTGACTGATTGTATCTTTAATTGAAAACAGAAGTGACAGTAAATTTCTGTGATATATCAGGATCAATCGATACCACTATACAATTCAGCCCCAAGAAGTGATTTATAATGTCAAACCCATATAGGTAACTCCACATTATTCTCTCTAAAACCACTGGTGGATGAAATTAAGAGTAAGTGCATTTAATAAAAAACAAGATGGTCAGGTTATTGATTACAACAGATGGGGGCGAAATCAAATAGATGTTTTCAAAGCACAGAGTGAAGAAAATACAAGTAATTTCTCCCTCCCCCCCTCCCCCTGTTTAATACAGCTTACCAACTATGTATGCACACACAAGAAAATTTGGTCATCAATAACATTTTTATTTCAGCACTACTGCAACTATAGAGAACAATGAATTCTTTTAAAGAGCAGTTTTATTTCTGGTTGGCTTCTGTAACTAAGAGAAAGTACGTGCTAAGGCATTTTTAACAGAATATTGAAAAAAATCTATAATAACTTTAAAAGGCCATTTTTACTTGGAGCTAACATTGTAGCAAATAGCTTAACTTGTACAAACTTTTTTTTTTACATTTTAGGCTAGCAATAGAGGCTATATCTGGTCAAAATACAGTGTCTTCCATTAACACAGAACTAAGAAAAATCCTTTTATTAATTAAAAATATCATTCTTGCTTAAACTTTTATCTACTTTTATATATCATGAAAAGAGGAAAAAAGATCCTTGGGTCTGTAAAGCATAGAATCTTCCATCTCAATCTTAACTCATGCAGTGCAGCTTGAAAAAGAAAGAACAATTCTGTTTCACAATAGGAAACTTTCTCAAATTTTCATATTTGAAATATCTTGCTTTTGAACACCATTAAAGAATTAATCAAACTTATGCGCTGGATACATCGATTGTGAGCAAATCTAAGTATCTTTTGTGTACACTGAACTTTGATTACATTTTATCTACAAAATAATCTTTAATTTTATTTATATACTGTTTATTAGTCAAAAGGTACTTTTTAAAAAAAATTAGAGAATATCAATGCATTTCTTTCAATATACTTAAGGGTAATGCTCTTGCAGCCCTTTACACT
>JAHWGE010255244.1:0-10153 GCA_019457695.2 Chrysopelea ornata
CCCTTCCTTCCTTTTTTGCTCTTTCTCCCTACCTTCTTCCTCCTCCTCTTCTTCCTCTTTTCCCTCCCTTCCTCCTCTTTTCCCTTCTTTCTTTTATTTCTCCTTCCCTTCACTCTTCACTTCTTCCTCCTTCCCCACCTTCTCTCCTTCCCCTCTTATCTTCCACTCCTCCTCCTGGTAAACTCTCTATTCTTCATTCTCTTTTTTCTCTGCATTTCATTATGTTGTTTTTTCCTCATCGTTTGTACAATACTGATGGCTATGGCAATAGTATTCAATATTCTCCTCTATAGGTTCCCCTCGCACATATGTGCTAGTAGTTCCCGACTCTATTCTCCCCTATATAGGACCCCATATTATCAACAAAAGTTTTTGAGGACTACAATAGAAGCCAGTCACTACAGCACATGCTCTCACTCAATGGGCATTTGCATATTCCCAAAATTAAACCTATCCTCTATCTTTCTAAATCTCTTGACCATATATATGCCCTCACCAGGATCCACCTGCAGTACTTTCACAGCCTATCAATGGCCCACAGGCTGTACATTGTAAATCTCTTGTCTATGAAATACAGGAAGTACTTGGTTTATTTCTTTAGATGCCAAGATGATTTTATTTTTGCAGGAAACACCTGAGGAGAACTGGCTAGTATAAACTTTAGCTGTACCCAGTGCTAATTTCCAGTGGGATCCCAATGAAGGTGGATTAAATTTTTGTTCATTGCTGCATCTGTATTTGCAAAGGAATAAATGGGAAGGTAAGAGTTGAATGGAGGGACGGACTGTTCCTATTTCAGCATCCTATTCCTAGTTCAGAAAACTGACTCACCTTACAATCAATATTAGCATATAAACCTTACATAACAATCAATCAAATCTTTATCATGGTCATAAACCTTACATGTTATCTTGAAGATGTATTACAGGAGTTTGAATATATTATTACAGCTATACATACCCCAAGCTTTTTAGTGTTATAAGACAGCCAATGTTAGAGGTGTTCAGAAATGCAACCTATAAGGAATTATCAGGAGTTGAACTTCCTGTAGAAGTTCTCTCATTACATTTCCATCCAACAAGCTGTGCCATCTTACCTTTGCCTTGTTAATGGAATATTAATGCAGTTTGCAGCTGCCACAGCGGCAAAAGGCACATAGCGTCCAATGATTGAGGGCAAATGCTATCAAAAAGGGAGGGTTGAAATGAGAGAAGAAAGAGACTTGTGATACAGATTAAATTAATAACATGATGAACAGAATTATATTTTACAACAGAGTCACTGATGCTGTCAGGAACTGTCATCAATTCCTTTGAGAATTCATCATAGAGATATAATGAAATTTCAGAACTTTATTTTTTCTACTATATCAGATCCAGTGTCCACTATTTGGTTCATGCATTAGGTTATGCAAACAAAATAGACTATTTTGTTTGTATGCATTGGGTTACGCAAAACAACTCCCTGGTTCACTAGGCAAATCTTTCAGATAGGCCTCCAACTGGTGAGAGAGCTCAGGCTTAAAACATACTAACAAAACAACCTCAACAGCTACCTCTCTGCTCTTCTTTTGTTCAGTTTTGTTTTTCTCTTTGGGCTACTGTAAGAATTTGAGTCTCTTATCAGCTTGAGATATAATCTAAAATGATACTACAATGCACTTTGGAAATTTCTTGACCTTTATATAGAATAATACTGATGAAACACTTTGCGTATGTTTGCATTATTTGTTATTGCAGAATTTTCTTCTTGTAACTATAATATCACTTTCTTTTTCCTTTTGTAATTTATATGCCAACCATTTCCTCCATTTATCTTCACTTCGCATAATTCATCTTTATTTTCATCTCTCTCACTACTAACATAGATAATTGACTCTGCAGAAGCTTCATTTGGTGGCTAATAGTTATTGTCCTTAGGGATTTCGAACATTATTTTTCCTTTTTTATCTCATTCAAAATCATTTGTATTTTCTCTTGCCTTTTCTTTTTACATTCACTACCCAGTTTCCCCAAAAATACGACCCACTCTGAAAAGAAGCCCTATCATGTTTTTGTATGCATGTACTAAAATTAAGCCCTAACCCCAAAATTAGCCCTAATTAAGATCCCGCCCACTCCAGGGTGCAGGGGAGCATGGTACACAAATAAAGATTAAGCTAGGGTGCGGATGGGGGGTAGAGCTGCCCTACTTACCAGGCCTCACACACTTCTTAATATTCTTAATATTTGTAATTTAAAAGGATTTAATATTAAAGAATTTAATATTTGTATTATACAAATAGTAATACATTAAATCTACTATACTAGGATAGTAAGAGTGAAATTGTTAGTCTGATTTATTAATATGAAATAAGGAAGTTACATGAAATTCACAGGAATCGATTATACCAATATCCAAATGTTCATGATTAACATGAATTCTCCTGCTCCTGAAAAAGGCAGATAATGTCATAACCAAGCAAGGAAATAAAATCATTTCTGAAAGCGAAGTCAGATTGCTACTTCTTATTTCAGAGATGAGGAATTCTATTGTCAGGTTGGCTTGATCAAGCAGTGTACAATATTCCTCTGTGATGTGATGGAGTCAATGAGTCTCTTACCTTGGTGAGAGATTTGAGTCCTAATGCCGCCACCACAGCTCCAGTAGTAGCACTGACATAAGCAGTACCCAACTGTCTGCAAAACAAGTAGACAACTCGGTGATACCAAGAAATTCTCAGCCCTCCTTAACTTTAACTCCAGTCCCATCCTAGACATATGGCAGGGTGGATAGCAATTTTGCATATTTGAAGCTGCCTTGGGTTATCATAAGGCACATATGCCTCTGATCAGAAATACCGGTAGGCAAAATCAAAGTTTTTGAATTGTATTTGGGGCTAGTGGAAAATTAACAACCATGATGGTACCTGACATCTTTTTTAATCAGGTTGCTTCTTTCCATTTGAGAGAGCTTTTAAGAGCAAAATGAATGACAAATTCCTCAAAATCCTATCAAAATACAAACATACCAGACAAAAAATGCCAGTCCTGCCAATCAGTGCTATTTGAGAACATAAAAATGAATCATGGCATGCTAGGCCAAAAGAGGCTTGCCTACCTTTATTAAATGGAACCATACCTGTCACTAATTTGAGAGCTCCACTGGTTGCCAGTTGGCTTCCAGACACAATTCAAGCTGCAGGCCGTCACCTTTTAAAGCAGGGCTCTCCAACCTTGGCAATTTTAAGACTTGTGGACTTCAATTCCCAGAATTCCTCAGCCAGCAGAGCTTGCTGAGGAATGCTGGGAGTTGAAGTCCACAAGTCTTAAAATTGCCAGTTAAAGTTGCCAAGGTTGGAGACCACTGTTTTAAAGCACTCCATGGCCCAGGGATCTCTGGGACCACTTTCCCAATAATACCTGCCATGCAATAAGTTCTGATAAAGTAGGGTCCTTCTGAACCCCCAAATTTAGGGAGCATTACTCTCTCTGTCTTTAATTTCTGTCCCCTTCTGTAAAATAAAGAGTTACTCCAGAAATTCAATGTTTTAGAAAGACATTAAAATTTGCTAACACCAGCAATATTTTTAACCTTGTTACAATTTTGTTTCTTCTAGCATTGGATATATTTTATCTCTTTTTGGTAATTGATATTCCTGGTACTTACGTATGTTGATACGTTTCATTTTATTTTATGTTATTCTTACGATTTTAATCTGATTCCTTATGTTGGGCATGTGTACTGTGCATAATCAGCAACAGTTGGAGCAATCTATAAGCTCAGTAAACAAAAAGTGAATAAGCGGTTAGGTGGAAGCAATATCTTCAGGAGTACAAATCATATCTGGAATGAGAGAACAGCAATCTCCTGTTTTGCTAACCGGGTAAGCACTGAATTGTGAAAATTCCTAGTACTTCCTAAAAACTGCCACAGCCTGTTGCTGATTTAGGACCAGACAACTCAAGACCATTGAATATAATTCTTGGTATGAAAGTTGATCTTAATTTCCAGTTATTTTACTGCTTTCTTACTTCACAGTGATAGGTGCGTCTCCACTCCGGTTAGTATAATTGACAATGGCATTGAATGATTGGTTCACCCATTGCCAGAAAACCATGGCAGGGGCTGTCCTGCAGGAAAAGAGAGAGTGAGGACTACCAAAAGCTACAAGAAGCCAAGACAAAAAGCTATCAGAGAAACCAAAATGCCAGGTTAACCTTGAGCATCCTAGGAAAACTGTGCTTGTTTATCTTAGTGTACAATAACACCCATTTGTGCATACACTTCAAGAAGCCTGGCTGTGGTTTCACTTATTAACAAGTAAGTTGCAAACATTCTTAACGCATGTCCTTGCAAAAGTTTACATTTCTAAATGGCCTTATCTATCTGTCCACACACGTACACAAACATTAACATAAGCATTTGGAAGTCACATTCTTACAGATACTCAAATAGTTTTATGTACATGGTTTTCACTGAAGCCATTCACGTCTCTCCAGAACATGTGCTTGCATGCATGTACCCCTTTGCTAATTACATGCAATAGCTTTAATATTAAAATACGGTTGCATTTTATGTTATTTCATTTGTTATATGTTACTTAAATGCATAAAGTATCAAAATTATATCTATCATGCTCACAGTTTTGCATTAAATATTATCACAGAAAACAAAATGACAATGGCATACTTTAACAGTTTACAGAATAATCTAGAGCTAAGGATAAAGATACATATACACATCTAGTGTGTCATGCAGTTAAAACAAGGGTGTGGAGGCTTCAGATCTATAGGATCTGCCTTACTTAGAATTCCAAAATTTACCAATCAAAACTAGACAAAAAATAAGCACTTAGAATTAAACTGTTGTAATATCAGGAATTTGTTCTGCACATCAACAATGGATGTTTTGGCTTGCATTTTCATGCAAACCTATTTACACCACACTTCTCAAATCAAAATCAAAATGCCTTTCTTCTTTGGAACCCTTTAAAAAAGATTCCCATCCTATATGCTGCAGGTACATATGCTTAAGAGTATACATACACTATCACACACAAGCTTTTAAAAAGTCCATATAAAAAGTACAAAGTAGGAAAAATCTATATGAAATCCTGATTATACTATAGTCAGTTCAACCTTTCATTTTAAACCATTGGGAAACTGAACCAAACTGAAATTGTTAGATATGGCCTTTACTGCTTTTTACACACTTCCAGCATTAAGGACCCTATTCTCCATTCCCTTTTAGAAATTGAAAGTCAAATGCCCAGGTAGGGCTATTAATCCTAAACAGATATCCTGCAGGAGAGCAGCATCTTTTTCATTTAAGTCAGACATGTGTGGCAGGGAGCTATTAAGGTCATTTTTCCCACCTACCATACCGCTTTCTTGCCTTAAGTCACCTCGTCTGAAATTTAAGAGGGAGAGACATCTATATTGTCTTCCCTCCCATGACTAATAGCATCTTGAGCAACCTATGGAACAAAAATTTATAGCATATTGTCAAGTCTAAATACTCCCTTAACCCCAGGGATTGCTATTTTTTCATAAAGTAAAATACTCTCTCATTCACTCATCAAATACATCTTTGGTCCTTAGTTATAGATTTCTCACTTCATACCTCTCTATATACTATTCCCACACAAGATGCCAGACCTTAGTAGGTACACACGTGCCTGTAGAAGGTGAGCATGCATCCCGTGATGGTCATGTTCATAGGCACCTGGGCAGACATACGTCCAATCAGGATCATCTTCTCTCCAGTGTCTGGATGGAAGGCAGAGTCATAGATGTATTTTGCCCGCCATAATTGGTCCTCGGTCAAGCCTGGTTGTACTTTACCCATTCTAGAAACATCCACAAAAATGAAAGAAAAATGAAGATAGCACATAATGAGGTGGAGGTTTCTGGAATAAATATTAATGGTAGAAGGAGGTGGAGATAGCTATAGGAACAGAGGAGCTATATTCATAATTCCCAGAAACACCTAAAGGAAAAAGAATTTCAGAAAAGATGAGTGAATTAAGGTTCTTTTCTGCTCTTTTCACACAGTTTCACTGGGATCTAAGGTTCAATATACCCTAAGATTGTGTTAGGTTATGTTTCTTTTTATGTTCCAAATCCTAATTTGGAACTACATATAAAGACAGTGCAATAGTCTTGAGCTAACTAAAAGTCCCACCACCTAACTACCACCAAAAGAGTTCAGTCAAACAAAATAAAGCCTTCCTTAAAACTTCAATAAGGGTCACTTTCCCAGCCCAGCTTCACCTATATACATTTTCTTCCCACAGCTTTCCCTGAATGTACCCTATTTATCATAGGTACCATACTGAATGTTGCAAACAATGGATAATGCTCAGAAGAATAATGGGAGATAAGGGAGAGAGAGAAAAAGGATCTATTATCTCAGCATTTAGAAGAAAGGAGTGGAAAAGGAGGGTCACGGTTCTGCCAGATGTTTTAAACAACTTGGACCAAGTTATTAGGATTCCCTGCTGTCATTATAACTGCTTCCCATCAACTCTCCAAAAGAACCTGTAATTCTGTATCACTCTCCGAGCATCTTCTAGGGCCTTGCTAGAAAGTAGAAGATTGCGGGGATCTGTCACAGTGAAGAAATGCTTTGCTCTTCCCATGAAGGTACTCTGGTCCCATCGTGGCTCATTTATGTTGATGAGCAAAGACAGTTCTGCAGACATTCTGGGCAAGAAGACAAACAAAGAAAGAAAAATAAGCATCATTGTTGTTAGTTGCAAAGTCTTGTCTGACCCATCACGACCTCATGGACAACATTCCTCCAGGCCTTCCTGTCCTCTACTATCCTTTGTAGTCCATTTAAGTTCACACCTACTGCTTCAGTGGCTCCATCCAGTCAAAACACCATATCACTGAACAATAGATATAGATACACCAGAGAGTGATATATCCTCATTGACACATCTCCGTTCAATTTACTTCCATTCCATCTTGTCCCCAGCTAAGATTTGGAATTCAAGGGATTGAAGATTCTCAAAAAAAGATACAAAATATGCTGATTGTTTCTGCTTTGTTCTTGAGACACTTTCCATTCTGGAAAAAATTGGCCCAAGTATCACAATATTCTCTGGCATGTTTCACACCCCAGGCTAAATCAAATTGTGATTTGTGTGACTTTGGCTCAGCCACTGTAGTTTGTAAACAATGTTTTTTGTCAGCTTATTGTCTATGGAGATCTTCAATCATCCAGGTTGTCCCAAAGGTGCTTTTCAAAAGGCAACTGGGCTTTCTTCGGATTTTTTTTCCCTTGAAAAAAATTCATTTCTCATCCTAGAAACTTCTTCAGTTTTTACTGAAGAAGTTTCTTGTGTGAGAAGTGAGTCACTCTCAAGGGGTGGGGGATCCTTTCATAGTGCCTTCACTTTCTACTCCTGCAAGGTACAAATCAAGGTATTGCTGGACCACTGCAATATATCTCATCAATTGATGAAGATATTTATATTAATTAGTTCTTAGCCTTCGAAGGGAAACTAAAATAATGCTTTAATAGAGGTTATTTTTATTTTTAAATTACTGAGGACAATAAGCTTACATCAGTACTAGAGAAGGACTCCCTCCTATCATGATCACTGCACTTTCTAAGGAAACCTTGCTTGCTCTTTAAATCTCATTTTCCATATCCAATTTAATTCCTAGGAAATAAGAAAACCAACAGTGATTCCATTTCCAAAGAAAAAGGTCAATCGGTGATATTCAAAGTTCTTTCTAAATGGAATAATCCTATTGAACAAAAATCTGAATAGACAGCAAAAAAGAAGGCTAATGGAATGCACTGTTAGAACCAATGCTCTGAGCTCTTCTGGAAAACAAATGCAAGGATCCAGAGTGGAACTAATAATATTTCATGTATTTCTGTTCTCAGAAGTGAACGAAAAGAATATCAACATATGACATTGTCTAAGTAGATTATCTCTCCTTTCTCAATAATGAAGATTTTCCATTTCTATGACTGTTGTTGAGACTAAAGAATTTAAGGGAGAGAGAGAGAGAGAGGCAGAGGAAGAAATATTCAAATGCATGATTTTAGCCTATTTTTTTAAAAAAAATCTGAATTATAAGATCCTTGTGTTTAAACTGTAGGGCACTGTTAAGAACCAAAAATAAGTTCCTGGGTTTTGCTTCTCCTTATTCTGGAGAATAAGACTTCTCCAGTCTTATTAGGAGGAATTTATCTTTATCTTCCATCTTCCTAAATAACATTTTAATTACAATTGTCTGAGGATAGAGTAGGCAGCACTAGTCTTCAACAATTCCACGCCTACCTGTAGGTTAATGGATATTAATATGAGAATAGCGTACCAGATTGGTGTCATGATTGGGCTGGAAACCAGGAGACCATGTGTGCTAGCCTACCTTAGGCATGAAGCCAGATGGGTGACCTTGGGCAAGTCATACTTTTTTAGCCCTAGGAAGCAGACAATGGCAAACCACTTCTGAAATCTTGCCAAGAAACTTGCAGAGACTAGTCCTGGCAATTGCCAGATGTCAACAATGACTTGAAGGCCCTTCCCTACTTGAAGGCATGTGAAAGTGATAGATGTTAGAAAGGTGTCTGGCTATATGGGGATCAATAAACAGAATGATTCTTAAGAAGATGAAGTAGCTCACAGGTTCAGGAACATGCACTCCCTTTGAAGGAGCAAGTGGGATTGTCTATGAGACAATCCTATGGGATTGTCTGTATTCATCTGTCACCCAGGCCCAAGTGGTTTCAGTGGCCCAGTTTATTTGACCAGCTGCAACTGATTTATTGACTACGATGCCTTTGGTGAAGGGGTGACCTAAACTAAGTAACCCATTTTGGCCTGTCAGATCACAGTATTGCAATGTGCATGGAACTGCCCTTGAAGGTGGTTTGGAACTCACAGCTAGAAACAGGGGTGTCTACAGGTTTTATCAGAATGATGAAAAAACATTACCATATTATGCTTCAAATCCCCCAGATGTGTATGAGATGCCACAACATACATAGAAAAGCAGTGGGACTTGTGTTGCAACCCCAAGATATTATGTTAATTTCTCAGACCCCTTTTGTTCCCTCTCCTCCATGCAGACACTTGCTGGCTAGAGATGATAAAACACTGATCCTGAGGGAACTACCACTGGCTGCTATAAACATCTACCATGAATTTTAAAATGTTGTAATGTTCTTTAAGGGAGCATCTCTGCTAGCATGTACCTATTCAAACATTAATATCTGTGGATGATTGTTGCTCACTGCCTCAGAAGAATGTTCTGGGAATATTCAGGAGAGTACCTTGTCTATTGTGTCCTTTCAGTTTTGGAGGCCAGACTGGGCCAATGCTTGCTTCTTGATGCCAGGTGAAGAGCTGGCTTTTTAGTCTCATGGACTTACAATGAGGTAAAGGGGACATTGTCAATTAGATGTATTCTTGGGTTCAATTAGCAGGGAGTCTTCACACAAGGGATGAATCCTGTAACTATTGCTGTGTTAATCTTTAGCAGGGATCCCTATTCTTCATTTATTTTACTATTTTATAATTTTGTTTTGTAACTTGAACACACCTGAAATCCTTAACTTTTTTCTTTTTGTTAGCTTGTTTTTTCTTTGTATTTTGTATTTAACTTTGGAAATAAAATAAGTGATGAAAAGAACACACCAGAAATCCTAAAATACAACCAAGCAATAAACATTTAACAAATAAACATGTGAACCAATAACATGTATGCTTTGAGGAATTTACAGGAATATGGTATGATCTGTGGCTGTATGAGGGCAGATGATGTCCAGCTGAAGCCTATTTCAATGTCATGCACAGCAATTTTCACCCTCTTAATTGTTTTATTAATATACATTGGCTGTATATGACATTGAAACAAATGCTGAAATTTGAGCACTGAGCACAAATCAGTCCTTATTGAAGAATCAGAAAAGCTACTTAGACATTACCTTTATACTGCTAAAACCTAGTGGGTTGACCAAATGGAGGGAGCAATTCCAAGGGAGGATTTTTTTTTCCAGAAAAGCACCTCTCCTTTCCCCCCACAATTTATTGCAAGCATAAAGAAAATCTGAATTCTGTAAGAGAACTTCCTATTCCAATTGCAGGAACTTGGTATGTCTAGTTTAATAAAAAGAAGGACTAGGGGAGACATGATAGCAGTATTCC
>JAHWGE010260351.1:0-10866 GCA_019457695.2 Chrysopelea ornata
AATTTTGGGCAAGATTGCTATCTTGAGTATCATCTGAGTGGCCTCAAAATCCTATATATGAATTTGTAATAGTAATGCTTTATTTCTAAGGAAACTAGACCTTAAGTGAAGTATGGGAAGTGTCCAGCCCTTGACTTTCTTCCCCAGTTTCACTTAAATGATGCAGCATTCCAAAATCAGTAATTAAAAAGTTACAAAAGGGGAGCAGACCCTCCTATGTTCTCACTCTCTGTGGTATGAATAGTGTTAACGGTTTTGCTAATGCTTGGCTCACAGTATTTTTCTAGTCTTCCTAGCTTCTGTTTCTAGTTCTTGATTATATTTGCTTAAACAACCATAGGTCTTTCCATTCCTGCATCAGATTTTGATTTGCTATGTTAAGGTTTTAACAATCATCTAACTTGAAGATTAAAATTGTACAATAGCAGACACTATTGCTTTAAGTATGTGACACAATTAATGGATTCCATCCAATTTCTGATAGGTGTTACTGTAACTATGGACAGACTTAACCATAGTTTCAATTGGAAACTTTGAGCATCCCAAATCAAGCCAAGTCCCAAAAAATGCTAGGGAATTTCAAAACTTGGCACCCTGATAAATTAGCCATCAATAGACACATAGACATAAACAGTATCTACATATTATGCAAAAGAGATCATCAACAAGCCAAAAAGGGAACAAAAAGACCCAAGCACCTCTCCACCAGCAATCAGCACCCAAATGAGCATAGATTAACTGCAAGATTAACATCAGATCAACAATCAAGTAAACAATACTCCAAACAAGCTAACAGTAAACAGCCCAACCACAAACCTCTAAGACCACGCCCCACCAATACTGACAGGGCAAGCCGCTAGAATAGAAACTGAGAACAAACCCCACTCCTTACTAGCACTGATGTTGTTACCTAGTTTCGAGAAATGAAACATCTGCAAGAAAGCAAGCTCAGCACCAAGGACCCCTTCATTTCAACCCTGAGCTACAAATATTATCCTTTATTGGTACTGCAACTGATACAAATAGCAAGCTTCAAATCAGACATGGTGCACGATTCTTATTGAGAAAAGGCTGACAAGGGAGCCTCGGCCGGTAGAGATACCTGCCATGGCTTGAGTTTCTAATATAACCACTTGGTTTTCTTTCCAGATTTTCATTCAGATTGTGGAAGCTGCCTCTGTGATCACTTGGGATTTTGACGTTTGTAAAGGTGATATTGTTTTCAACATCTATCACTCCAAGAGAGCCCCTCAGCCTCCCAAAAAAGACTCTTTGGTAGGGGCACATAGTATGACCTCCCCTGGTGGCAATAACGTACAGTTGATAGACAAAGCCTGGCAACTGGGGCGAGACTACAGTATGGTGGAATCACCGCTCATCTGCAAGGAAGGAGAAAGTGTGCAGGTGAGAACACGTCTCTTAAACACAATCCCTACTTTTGATTCCTAGCAAAATGCTTTTAGGATTTATCAGAACGGACTTTTAAATCCAAGCATGTTCTGAAGAACCCACCACAGCATTCTTGTGTTGCTTCTTTGTGATTATGTCGTTGGCCAGTCTTAATACAATTCCTAATGCATCATTGTAGCAGTGTCTTTAGAAATCCTTAGAAGGGGAGGACGTTGTGTGTTTTCACATCCAAAATGGGTTGCCTTAATATGGCTGTAGGAGGGGAAGAGATCTTAAGTCCTTCTCAAATAGTTTGAGTTTGGTTTCTCCCACTAAACCTATTTTGCCTTCTGCTTCACGCCAGAACATTTAGCCAATGACTCATTTCAGAGTTCTATAAACTGGGATGCCAATTCATCATTGAAATTAAAGATCCTCATCAACTCAACCTTAAAGTAACTGCTCTTTCAGGGCAAGGGGAGAGTGATATTTTAATTAGTCATGCACTTCGCAGATTAATTGTACGTCAGTAAGGAAGCTCTGCCAAGGGATGTGCCTTTCAATCTTTGACTGCTTTAGTTGGTGATTAATCCCTCTCTCTCTCCCTCCTTAAAATCTTGCAACATTCTTCTGGGATATAGCTGTTTTTTAGGAGAAATACCCAAATTTTGGAATCTCTTTGACAATTACTTCTCTGCATTTTAAAAGGGTGACACACAAATCGTAGGATAGTAACAGATTAGTATGTTCAAGACTATGCATCACTCCATCTGCAGAATGGTGGGCTACATAATTCATTACAACTTTGTGATTCTATGTGCACCGGTCTAAACATCGAGGCTTACCACCAAGTCAAGATGTGGTAATAGGTATTATGTATGCCATACTTGCCAATTAATCCTTATTTTTCATATATATCTATGATAAGCCATAATGATCAATAACCATAAACACAAGAAAACCAAATTGTGTTTAATGGAACTATGTTTCTTACGTTCTTGCCTGCCAGCCTCTCTGAATTGATCAAGTAGACTGAGGATGAAAGGGGGAGGCTCAGCATACAGCTGCCAATTTATGAAGTGCACTACATTATACCCAAATGGATGGCTATTAGCACTGATTTCCTCTGCCCTTGCTTTTTTAAGGGATCTCATGTGACTAGATGGCCTGGCTTCTACATTCTTCAGTGGAAGTTCCACAGTATGCCTGCCTGCGCTACCACCAGTCTGCCTCGTGTTGATGATGTACTGGCATCTCTACAGGTCTCATCTCACAAGTGCAAAGTGATGTACTACACAGAAGTAATTGGGTCAGAAGATTTCAGGTAAAGTTAACTGTAATGATGCAAATGCCAGTCTTTAAAAAAAACCAACCAATGAGAAAATGTCTTAGGATTCACTAAGCCTTAAATGCAAGCAGTCAAAGACTACCCAGAATAGTACAGGAGCAACAGCATTTCCATGACTTGGTTTTCCTAGAGACTTTAGAGTCATCAAGATGATACTTAAAGGTACTATGCCTGTGAGGTTTCAGACAACACCTTTGGTTAAAAGCAGCTAATCTGATGTTTATGGTCCCTCTTTCTTACTGCATTCTCTTATCTCCATTCTTCACATTACTTGCTGGGCTCCAAAGCAAAAACACATATATTGCTGTTCAGGTAAAAGAACCTTATACTCTTCTTGCCTTGTTTGGCTGATTTCGCAAAAAAAAGAGCATTTTATACAAAGTTGAAAAAACGATTTTGACTGTTTTTGTCCTACTGGAAAAATTGATAATCTCTAGGGAAAGCTAATATATACACTGCCCTCTAAATGATAAGTACATTTGACTAATATTAACAAACATTGGTTTGATAGAGATAGAGGGAAAAGGTTAGATCGTTTTTAGACAAGAGATAAGGGGCAAATTGTTATCATTAAAACTTATGTGCAGGTCTCAAAAGCTACATTAATCATCGACTACATAAATAGCTTTACCAATCTTTTTTAACATTAAAGAGGTCAAACATTGTCTGCCTAGTTCCAGAATTTTTTCTTAGACTAGCAAGTTGTATCAGACAATGGCAACCTTTGCTTATTGATTTGAAGAGAAAGAAATAGCAAGCCAAATAATTTTATAAAAGAATTTATGACAAATCTCTTTTTGATGCTATTCACTTATAAGATGAGTGCAGGTATTGGCATTTTGTCTCTTCAATCAATTTGATTTTTGGTTATAAGTGGCAATTGTATATGTGAACATTTTTTTAGTATATAAAATCCAGAAGATTCCTTAAATTGACTCAGATTAATCATTTGTCATCAGTTTAAGGAATTTTCTGGATTCCATACACTACATGTTTATTTGTTAGAGAAAACTTCATATTTCTTAGTTTATTGAATAAGAAGTTGGGATTGCAGACCTTCAGTTAAGTCCTGAAGAACAATTTATTTTCTTACTGTAAGTTCTTAAACAAGGTATTATGGAATAGTTGTTTTTTTAATGGTGTTAGCTATAAAGATATATGGCAACCTCTAGTACCGTTTATTCTTTTTTAAAAAAATATGGGTTTTTTAATATTATGACTTTGGCATCTTTGTTTATGTAGTGGTTGGAAGTTGCTTTGGGAAGTTAGAAAGTTGGCATATACCTACATGGATGATTCATTCTGGTTCCTTGGCTAACTGGCTATATAAACCAGCCCTCTCCACCTGCTGTATGCCATATGGTTCCTCAGATTGGCTAGGAGTTGTGGAAGCTAAAACTAATGAAATGACTCCATGATCAGTACTATACATTGACCCTATCAGTAGGCACTGCCAATTCCATTTGAGATTCTCCCCCCCCCCCCCAATTGCATACAGCTCGGCATGTGAAGTTGTGTGATGCTTACCATGAATCAATCTTTCTACAGGGGATCCATGAGCAGCCTTGAATCAAGTCACAGTGGATTTTCTCAGCTCAGTGCTGCTACAACTTCCTCCGGCCAGTCTCAGTCCAGCTCCATGATTTCCAGGTAGTACCGCTGCCTACAAAAGCCAGTTGATGAGACGGCTGGACCCTCGTCTATGGCAGTCCTCTGCAATACAGCATCTTCTTCATCATCATCATCATCAGTGACACTTGCAAAAACAAAACACACAAATGGAAGGTCTTTTTATAGATAGTAAAAGTAGCTGTGTGCATTTAAATATTCTGGTTTTGTTTTGAATTAGAACCGAAAGAGTGTGTCTAATCTTAATAGCCATAGTTTTTTATACATACGCTTGCACAAATCCTCACTTGGAAATGTAAAGGGCTGTTTTGCAAAGGAAGAATCAAATCAGTGGTTGTATGGTTGAGAATTTATTTAACTTCCTGTTGATATATTTGTAATGCATTAGAAGTCTGTCCCAAAGCTTTTGCCAGTGAGACTTTCACAAAGTTTAAGTACAGCTTCCTCCCCCACCCCACTTCTGCTTCTGCTCTCCTGAGTCTCTCCTCTGTTACAGCCCAGCATTAAGGAAGGCCTAAGGAGTGCAGTGCAGTAGCTGGGTGCCTGACATTTCGTGAAAAGCCAGCTGGTGAACTGGCTGAACCCTTTTCTCAGCGAGAGATGCTGCCCTGACAGATGGAGGCGAGCTGTCCGTTCTGTCAGGCAGCTTTTTTAACACAAGTTCATTCTGCTAGCTCACATGGTTAAGGACAAACTCCTTTTGGGTGGGGTGGGGGTGGCATTGAAAGGCATTAAGCTAGAACATACACTTCTGAGCATCAAAGGTGGGAAGGAAGAGGGCAGAGCAGGCTCTCCTCAACTCAACCCAAAGGCTGGCCCTCCTTTGAGCCCTCAGGTTTGTTTCTCCTAGAGGTGCACATGATTGTACCTCATTTGCTTCTTTTCACCCTCGACAAATATCCTTTGAACAGTGGCATCTTTTCTGCCAAGAGCTTCCTGGAGAAGTCGCTGCGTCAGCCCTTTCCTTCCTGTGCTCTTCTCCACTTCCCTGATCTGCCCTGTGAATGCCAAGAGAAACCTCATGCGCTCCTGCAGTACGGACGGGATGTTTACCCTCCTAACAGAGCACAGCCTGCTGTGGCAATAATTCAGTGCAGACATCCACATGTTTCTGTAATAGTAAATTTGCTAAAGGTTGCTTAAACTCTCCAGCACTTGCTTCATTAGTATCTGAAGCATGCCTTTTGGAAGCCTTGGAATCTAAAATAGCCAGCTGCCAGGCTAGACTTGCTGATGCAAATGAGTATAATTCTTCAAGGATTGCAAATCTGTTCGCGTAGCCAACAATAGCTGCTGAAATAGTATCTGTTGGATTCATTCATTCCCATTTAAAGCTCTAGTTACCCCCATACACACACGCCTCTGGTGTAGAATTACCACCTTGTTTAGAGAAGACTCTGTGCTTACTCTCTGCTTACATATCTTGTAAAAGGTTAACATCTACTCTGTTTCAGAAAAAGGAAAGTAATGATGAATGCAACCTGAAAATTTATTAATTAGAAAGCTGAAGGAATTTGTTTTAAGATCAGAGTGTTTATGTGCAAATTCAAAGGATTTGTCATATGAATTACAGAACTAAACTAGGTGAGTGCTTCAAGTATTAATGTAGATGACCATTCTGAATGCTGGTTAAATGGAGTTGAAAGAGTATAGTTCCACAGACCCACACATGCTGTATTTCATCCAGCCGCTGCTTTTTTGTGATAGTTTCTTAACTTACTAAGAGCACTAGTATGGTCATTATCTTCAGTAGCAGTTTTAATTGTTGGTATGTAATCACGAACATGGTTCCCAGCCTCAGAAACCTTGTGCCACGTTCATCCGCTTGTAATTAGTGTCCCCCTTGCCTGGTTGCAAAATGGTACATTCTCCCTTCTCCAAAACAGGGGCTCCTCTCCCCCATGGCAATTTTGCTGACAGCTGTAAAGATGTTCCATTCGATGGCTGCTGTCAGCCCATGGATGTCTGATTTTGCAGAACATTTAACGATTGGAACTCTGTTTTAAGATGTCTGTTTGCTTAGCAATGTCCCTTGGAGGGGCAATACATTGGACTTTGGGAGGAGAGTGCATTTCAGAGCTCAAAGCACACACACACTTGGAGTGGAAGGGTTGTTATTCCTCATAAGAAGCATGACATCCCACCTATGGCCCAATTAACTCTTTGCTCCTCTCCTTAGTGTGTGAACTTACTATTATTCTGTCTCTGTTCTGCCAGAACTGATAAACCTGGTAATCCTTCCTTCCATTAACTTAATTTAGCAACTTTTTCCCGCCTTCTCGCCGTTCCTGAATTTCATATTGATTTCTGTAAATGTTTTCTAAGCGTATTACCTCAATCTTGGTAATAAGGTAACAGTCTTTTAAATATTTTTTTTATTTGTATCAGTAATAAATGTGATATGGGAAAAATGTCTGAATCCATTTTTTCTCAGCATGCTTCAGAAGTGGTGATTTTCTACAAGATGCAACAAGAGTGCTAGGTGTAGGGATGGTTGTGTGGCTATTTCATCAAATGATTTTTGTGTGGTGTATGAATCTCATATAGGGTCCCCTTGTCACTGGTGTCACCGCAGATTCTACAGGCACCCATCGCCCACCCAAAAGATACTTCTGAAGACCTCATTGAAATGTAATTGATACCCATCAAACTGGAGCTCTCAAAACTATTTCTTATGGTTCCATCTGTGTAGTCAGACCCTGAAGATTTCTGGAGGAAAGTTTTATTGGCAGATGAGCCAAAAGCGAAACTCTTCAGGCTATGCTGTTTGGGCTGGCAGAAACTCATAATAAGAACATTATACCAGCTATCAAAACATTATACCAGCTATCAAAACAGAAGGCAATATTGTTGTTTGGGAATTCTGTGCTACTGCAGGACCTAAATGACTTTCCACCCCTTAAGGAAGCTTAAGTATTGCTTTTTAACAAAACATTACAAAAATATCCATCCATCTTCCTGTCAGCTGAAGCTGATGTTCCAGTGGGACGTGCAGAAAAACAGTGATTCCAAACATGAATGCAAGTCTACAAGTTTCGGTGTTTTCCACGGCCAAGTTCAAATCTTAACCAGAAATGATGCAGCCAAACCTGACATGAACTGTTCATGCTAAGAAAATCCTAAGATATTTCTGAGCTGAAGGTGTGAGACACGGCTCACTAATTATAACAGCATTTGGTTCAGTCATTGTAGTTTAAAGAGCAGAGACATTTACTGAATTTTAACAGGATGATTGCTTTCTTACCCAAGCATATTGTGTACTTTGTTTAATGGAATAATTGAAACAAGGATCAAAATTGGATAGTGTAAGTACTTTTGGATTCCCTTTATAACCTATATGAAGCTTTGATAGCATTTGGTGTCAAAGAAATGCAATCATTCAGAACTGAAACAAGGCAAATACTTCACAGAAATGGTACATATGTAGTAAACCTAGGCTACAATCTTCCATATTCTTACAGGGTAGTCCCTATTTAAATTTTATAGCATTGACTTCTGAATAAGCAGGCTGTTCTACCAGATTTCCTTAGTTTTTTGTTTTTATTGAGCGGTGGTAGCATAATGGCTAGAATGCAGTATTGCAGGCTAATGCTGCTGACTGCCCTCAGTTTGATTCTCACCAACTCAAGGTTCAGCCTTCCATCCTTTTGAGGTCAGTAAAAATGAGGACCCAGATTGTTGGGGGCAATATGCTGACTCTGTAAACTGCTTAGAGAGGGCTGTAAAAGCACTGAAACATATAAGTCTAAGTGCTATTGCTATTGTGATGGAACAGATTATAAACACTCCTTTCAAATCTTTATCTTGCTAAATGAAGATACACTGAAATTAAAAAATTAAACTGTAAACATGCATATATGTGTGTGTGTATATGTATGTATACATATGTATGTATATATGTATATATGTGTATGTATGTATGTTGTATGGGAATTGAGGAAGGTTATAATAGGAGGCTAGGAAAGTATGATCCAATGTGGTTGGGATCAGACTCTGAGGCACCAAGTTCACCATCACAGTCTTCTGAATCATAGTCCCAGCTACCCTTTCCTTTTAAACTTTGAATTTTGATGAGTTCTGATAATTCTAGATAAATGGCAGCCAATTCATTGGCTTCTCCATTAATGTCACTTGCTGGTCATACTTTAACAGGGTAATGTAGACTACATAAATACTATTTACATGTTTTTCTACTCTTTTATGTTCTTATCCGTTTCCTTTCAATAAGGAAATGGATAATAATGGGGTGAGCCCCTGTTACTCGTCCCAGCTTCTGCCCAGCTTTCCTTTCAATATTGCAGAAGAATAGCAATAGCACTTAGACTTATATACCGCTCCATAATGTTTTACAGCATTCTCCAGGGAGTTTATAATATCAGCATATTGCCCCGAACAATCTCGGTTCTCATTTTACCGACTTCGGAAGGATGGAAGACTGAGTCAACATTGAACCCTGTCAGGATCGAAGTACAATACTACAATATTGCAATACTACATTCTAGCCCCTGTTCAGGGCTCAGAATGGGAATGTCAACAAGAGAACTTTGAGCACTTGAACTAATATTTTAAATAAATAAATCATGATAATAATAAATAAATAAATAGCTGGGTTTTTTTTTCTTTTTTGATGCCTTCAGGTCAGTTGATTACAGTGTTCTTAGCAAGATTTTATAAATGGTTTACCATTGTCTGCTCCATAGGACTGAATAAGAATGACTGACTCAAACTCATTTAGCTGTCTTTGTCTAAGGTGGGACTAGAGCTCACAGTCTCCTGGTTTGTAACTTGGTGCCTTTAACCACTACACCAAACTGGCCAAATATTTACATTTTGCCCTTTCTAAAGGGATATCGTTATTAATGTGACAGCAGGATTAACACACACTTTGATTTGCCATATTGTGTTTGTAAACAATCCTACCTATGTATTTTATAAAGTTGTTGATAAGCAAGAAATCTAACATATAATAAAGACAGACGAAAACTTGGGGAGGAGGTTTGCAGCCAGAGAAACTGCTTTGATGGAGAAATATGCAATTTCTTATAGAAAAATATCTAGAAATCTACAGAAGGCAAGCTTAAATTTGCCCTTTTAAAAAAGCATTCTCTTTTCCTTTTCTGAATATTTTTAACCTAGTCTTGTGATTCGATAATATGAATATTTTACTATAAAACCACCCTGGGGAAATCAACCTGGTTATCTTACGTTTCTAATCAGTGTTCCTGAAGTATGGATGTATACGCCTGTGAGACCTCTCCAGACTGTAACTGACTTAATAATCTTACTGATGCAGATGGTGCAGAGTCAGGAATGCCCACTAGATGATGCAAGTAATCTTTAGCAACTGATGGCTGCTTCTATTCTCCAGGTGAATATCTACCTGGAGCAGAGAGGAGAATGAGTTTCACCTTGACTGGCTGACTGACTTCATGTTCGGTTTCCATAAAGCTGCATCTGGTCCATGAACTATTCTCTATTTTGCATTTTAGTCTTATTAAGTAAGCTTCAACCTGGCAGAAAAATAATAATAATAATACAGTTCTCTCTGCCTGAAAAGCTGCCTTTTGATAAGTTAGCAGCGGCAAATGCACACGGTCCATCCCTGGCTAGAGATGGCTGAATTTTGCAGAATGCATCCCTCTCTCGCGCTTGCAGACTAATGCAAACTAAATCTAAGCGTTCAGGGAAATTTAAAAGAGCAAAAGAAGACTTGGAATAAAACCAATTCACACACATTCTTCATATGTTACTCCTTAGCTGTCTTCTGGATCTGTGGATGTGGAGGTGGCATGAAGATCCCTTGAGTGAACAGCCTGCATCCATTTCACAATTTGTGAATACATATTTACGAACTTGGGATCGTCGTTTCCACACCTCTGAGATAGGCATTCACCATCTGATTGCTTCCACAAACTGCAAACTGGAATACATAGGCATGCAATAAACAACTCAGTTTGGAGTCCAACCTCTGGAATTTCTACAGCTGCTCCTATAAGTATTCACTGCAAGTCTGGAAAGTTTCGCCCCTTGTCTCAATATTGATGCTGATTAGGTGTGGGGCTATCTTAGTGCTTCATGGTCAAATCTGGCACATTTGGCAGATGTGCTAATCTTAACACAAAAACCTTATTTTAAAACAGTTCATGTTTTTTAAAAAATTAGTCTTTTCAAAATAATCATTATGCCTTTGAAAGTCCTAGCCTCTTCTTCCATATGTAGTGCAGGGAGGGCATTCTGCAAATATAATACTCTAGCTTCTATGTATGAACAGTACGAAGGCAGAGTTGGCCATAGTTATTTTTTAGGAATGTATGGTGAAATTCAAATATGAATTAAGTATAATGCATTTTTTTTTTAATTTGAAGAATATGGCATTAAAAGGAGTGAATTCAAATTCGGCCCACTACATTTCAAATTATGCAAATAAGTTCATTCATCAACAGGTTGTTTCCTTAACACACACACACACACACCCAAAAAAGTCACCAAGCTGGAAAGAC
>JAHWGE010267158.1:0-10299 GCA_019457695.2 Chrysopelea ornata
AAAATAAATGATTTATATAAAAATGCTATTTTAGGTTACATGTAAAGAACCTGATAGATTTGAATAGAATGATAGATCTTCAGGTTCAACTTCATAGAGTCCTTAATTAAAATATTAAAATAGACACACAAACAATAGTCTATTGGGGTAAACTGATATACATGAATGTTGTGAGGTTTTATAACTAATTTAAAGGGAAAAATTGAATTACTGGCATTCTTCACTGCCCTTTTCTCTCTGTTCTGCCCAGTCTATAGCATTTAGGTTGTAAATGGTACCACACTATATTGTCAGTTCCCTAAATTAGCAACCTATGATGTTTGAGACACGTGTATATGTACTGTATTTGTTTAAATGTGTTTCTAATGCTCAACTTAACTTTCTGGAGAATGTATATTAAATAATGCCTAGTAATGTATTATTTAACTGTGAAGCTACGCGGTTAAATATGCTGAGCTTGTTAGCTGGAGAGCTGATAGCCTGGGTTTGAGACCCAAGCTCTGCGTAACAGCATGAGCTGTGTTACTTGCCCCAGCTCCTACCCACTTAATAGTTCCAAATCCTGCAAATGCAAGTACATTAATAGGTATAACTTTGGTGGGAAGATAACCCATGCTGACCACATAACCATGGAAATGGTCTTCAGATAATGCTGGGTTCCTCAGCCAAGAAATGGTGATGAGCACCATGCTCTGGATTCGGTCACGACTGACAGGGAAACCTTTACCTTAGTGATGTGCACATACTATTGTTAGAGGCACCAAAATGTTTGGATTATTTTTCTTCTTTTTCTTTTTTTTTTCTGGACTGTTCTGATTTGGCTATCTTTTGGAGGGTTCAACAATAATTAATTCAACAATAATTAATATTCTTGGACAGGAAACAGTGTATAGATGGTTCTTGGTAATAATTCATTCAGTGACCATTTAAAGTTATAGTGGTGCTGAAAAAATGGTAGCTATGCCTGGTCAATTAAGCTGTGATTGTTGCCAGACTCCCACAGTCATACAATCAACATTTGAGTGCTCCCACTTGCACTTATGCAGGGGCACTTCAGCTCCTCTTACCCACCTATCTCTTCCCCATGTGTTCCACTGCTGGCCTTACTGCACAGCTGGCCTTGCTGCTCTCAGCTGACCTTTGCCACTTTCTTCCTCCTGTCTGAAAGCGTGCCCAGCCTGGCCCTTTGTGAGGCAAAGTATTATGATATAGCTGCAAGTATCTACTTACTGCAAGCATTAAAAAAATACTGTGTTAACTGTTAGGATTCAGCATGGATTTATCAAGAATAATTTAGATATATGTTTTTAGATTGTACAAGGCATTGTACCTTTCTTCAATTTTATATCTCAAGAATACTGTATACAGTGGATAAGACATAATAACTTTCTTAAAGTGGTACAAAATGATTTTTTTTGTGGTGAATTTGAACTTGAATGGGTCTTATTGGTTTTCTTGAGAGGTAGTTTGGTCTAGTGGTTAAAACAGCAGGCTAGAAAGTAGGAAGCAGTGAATTATAGTTCTGCCTTAGCCATGAAAGCCATCTGGGTGACTTTAGCCCAGTCACTCTCTCAGCCCAATCCACCTCACAGGTTTGTTGCGGGGAAAATAGGAGGAGAAAGGTGTGTTGGATATGTTTGCTGCCTTGAGTCATTTGTGAAAATAATAAAGGCAGGATGCAATAAATGAATAAATAAATAACCACCAGAATGACTGCATCAAACTGATAGTTTTTTTAATCCCAAAGGCTGGCAAGCTGTATGAGAGGAGCAGCCACTCCTGCTGAGTGCTTTGCAGGAGTGGCTGTGAAACTAGTCTATCCAATTATTATGCAAATATGCCATCTGTATCTGGGGGAGGGATGCCTTGGCTAGGAAGATGCTGGCTTACTTGGGCAGGAAAGTGTGGGTAGTAACATCCTAGTGATAAATCAGAGAGGAAAATACATTGGGAGATGGAGGTGGGCCACTGTCAGGGAAGACAGTGTCTTAAATTGAATTGTGTTCCAGCCTCCTGGATTTGAATACCCAATATCTGGTCATGAGACCACTGTGGCCCAGCTTATGTCTTGCTATTTAATGCCTGCTTGGTTTGTATTAAAGTACACCTCATATAGGAGTTAATAATGGAACAGAGAACTGCTCTGGTGTATATAATTAAAGCATGGCTGGATATGGAAAAGAGGTTCCCCCTTTGGACATACCCCAGCCAGGTTTCAGGTGTGGCAGTGTATTGGTGTTGTGACCACACATGATGTGGATAAGTCATGTTATCCCTCCCTCATGATTTGATAATTCTCCACAAAGGTGAGACCAGCAGCCAGAAATGGGGTCACTCTGGCTGTTATCCGATAGGACTGAGTCTACAAACTGTTAAGCTCCACCTCTTCTTCTTGCTTCCCAGCTTTTAGATTCAGTCTGACTTGGACAGACATGTTTTTTCTGAGCTAAGCATTCCTGACTTTCTTTAATCCTAGGAAACAAAATCTAACATCAGGGTGGGCTCCCAGTTTGACTGGTTGAGCCTCCCTGGCATTACCAGCATGAAAGACAATCCAGTCTGAGCCTGCTGAAGGCTACTTGATGGCGAGAAGATAGCTGGCTGGCAGCTCTTCAGGGAGGCACTCACAGGCTTTGCCTGAACCGCCTCACCCAGGATCGACAGGGTTTCCACCCCAATAGACTGTTGAGAAGGGTTGTGCGCAGCACTGTGGGCGGCAGCGGTGCTCATGAGCAACTCTGTGGTGCCAGGTGCAGCGCTGCTGTTTTTTGCATTAAAAGGTGCATCCAGAGGAAGTTTGGCAGTACTTGCCAGTAAGACCACTCCAATTAGCCTCCTGGGGGTGCAAGGACAGCTTTGCTACCATCGACGATCACCCAGGGCTAGTGTTCATGAGCTTGCTCCGCGACGCTAGGCCCAGAGACTTGGAGACAATGCCCTGCTGGGCTTAATGAGTCGCGGGGGGAGGGCAGAGAGTCCAAGTGTTTTAAGCCACAGCGTGGCTAATTAGGAAGGCATTGTCTATTTACCCGTGGTGGTGGTGGTGTTCCCTATTCTTCTGCTTCCTGCACAACCTGCCACATGGTGACATAGTGAGACCTGCTTGATCACCATTCAAACCCCGCAGGGCAGCCCTCTAAATGCACAAGGCAGGATCCTAAAAGGGAGGATCATGGAAGCGCTCATCCAGGCCCCTCTGGATCGAGGCCTCCAAGTGAGGCAAGCCCACACCACCAAGCATGCCTCCCAAGCCCACACCACCAAGCATGCCTCCAAAGCTTCTGAGAGGGAAGCCAGGCAAAGGCACAAGGCCATAGAGAAGGCCTTTAAGAGAGCCATAAAACAGGCTAACATACTAGACAAAGGACCTCATACAGCAGATCCGGCCTCACCACAGGTGGGACAGTCCATTGTTCCTGAGCAATTGCATTCAGCCTCATGGTCTCCGGATTGCAATTTACCTCAGGCCCTGTATTGCCTGGTAGCAGAGACTTACTGTTAGTGCCATTTCAGAATCTGGCGTAACAGACCCTCAATGCAGGGAGCCTGGGAGACAAAGGGGAGCTTCAGCCGAGGCGACTTTTACGCCCACCGCTGCAGGCCTTTGGCCTGAACAACAATGGAAACCTCATAGCCCAGATAGCATGGCAGCCTTAATTTCTAATGCAATCCGGCAAAGCATTGCAATTGGATTGCAGCAGAGAGCTGAATCATTGATCTCTGACTATCCCAGGTCTCAGGAGTACTATCAAGATACTCAGAGGGTGGTGGATCCCACATCAACACAAGATCTGGATTATTACTCTGCTTCTTTCAGTCAGGACTCTCTGGCTGGGGAGGATGGGCACCAGGATCCAGACTTGTCTGAAGACGAAGGTCTGCTTCCTAACCAACTTTCCTTTCTGCGACTCTTCCGACCACAGCTATTTAAGTCATTGCTTCACAAGGCAAAGGCCACTACAGGATTGGACCTGTCCACCTACTCCCAGACCCTATAGCGGGGGGACCCTGCAGACCCTCTGTTTGCACAACCAGGCATTGAGGCGGAAGAAGTGCCCGCCCCCAGATTATTTCTGGATGTGGTATGTATACAGTGGTCTGCACTTGTCTCTCGTCCCACTCCTAATAACTTAGACCAACATTTCTACAATATGGGCACAGAGTTAGCTAAAGCCCTCCAAATTCCCACTGTTGACTCCGTGGTGGTAGCACTGTCCGCTCCCTCTGTCTTAACAGGACCTCCTGAGGAAATCCTCCGTCCTGAAAACAAGAGATTTGAGCAGTTGCTAGTAAAGGCACACCAGTCTACAGCTTGGGCCATCAAGGCTTCCACAGCTGCTTCATTTTTTAACAGAGCACCCTTGCTCTCACTGAGACAGTTGCAGGAGTGGTTGCCAACCAAAGACACTAGATCACAACAGAATTTGAATAAGATTGTATAGCTTCTCGGCCTTTTGGCTAAGATCACGTATATTGTAATAAGATTGTGGTGGCCTTAGAATTCTTGGTGGACACCACGTTAAACCTCCAGATTTGCAGCCAAATCCATCAGCTCCACAATAGCATCTCGATGACTCCTCTGGCTCCGCCATTGGCACACCAATGCCAGAAATAAATAGAAGCTTGCATCTGCCCTGTATGCCGGGACAGATTGTTCGGCGACTCCCTGGACCCTCTTCTGGTGGAATCCAGGGATAAACCTAAGGTCCTACTGAACATGTCCCATCGGGCACTGTCCAGGCCAAACCCTTATTTTTGTTCCTTTTGGAGATCTGACAGCAGGTTTGTGGGACCATGATGACACAGATTGTTTCTCCTCAGACAGGGGCGATCTCAGGACAGGGTTGTCAAGGGCAGAGATACCCTTCCAAATGGCCCTTTTGGGGTAGGAGGGATCGTCCTTTCTACATTTAGGCTGACTGCGCGTCCAACCCTCCCATTGAGGGCCATCTGGCGCTTTTTGCCAGCCAGTGGGAGAACACTACCATGGACACTTGGGTCAGGGAGACGGTCAAGTCGGGTCTCTCCCTGGACTTACTCTCCAGCCCCCTGAGTCTTTTTGTCTGTTGTCCTCTATCATGGGATCAGATGAAACAGCTCCTCATGGAATCGGCCATAAAACATCTTCTAGACATCCAGGCCATACAGGTGGTTCTACAGGAGAAACACAGGGTTTTTATTCCCAGCTGTTTGTGATACAAAAATCCTCGGGGGGTGGTGGTGGTGGTGGAGAGCAATTCTCAACCTCAGGTCTCTGAACCATCGCATTGTTTACCAATGGTTCAAGATGCAGTCTCTCCAGACCATCTTGGAGGGTGTTAGAGAGGACGACTTCCTCATGTGAATGGACCTGACGAAGGCGTACCTCCATATCCCCATCCTTCCACCCAGGAAATTTCTCCACTTCTTTCACGCGGGGAAACATCAGTATCATGCCCTGCCATCCGCTCCCAGCGTATTCACCAAACTGATGGCCACATTAGCGGGCCACCTCTGGACACTGCCGATAAGGAGCTAATTCTACCTAGATGATATCTTCATTGTTCAGAGCCTCTGGTGAGGATGGACCTTAATACCACAATTCAGGTTTTATGAGACCATGGCTTATCCATAAATCTGGCCAAGAGCCAATTAATTCTGACAACTCACATACGCCATCTAGGGGTGGTCATCGATATGATTGAGTCCAAGGTTATCTTTTCCAGGAATGTCTTTCCAACCTAAAGGACCTAGCGAGAAGAGTCAGGACAGGGAGACCTGTTTCCCTATTTCTGCTCTCTCAGCTCCTCGGAAAAATGGTATCAGCGTCACCCCTTGGGCACAGCTCCACAGCAGGGCTCTGCAGTGGTTTCTACTTCTGTATCAGAAGACACGCCAGGGTACTTCCTTGTCCAGGTTCCACCAGAGGTCCTCCTCTCCCTCAAATGGTGGACTTCCCATGCTGTCACCAAGGGTCGAGAGTTCAGAGAACCGCACTGTTTAGTCCTGACAATGGACGCCAGCCTTTTTAGTTGGGGAGCTCACCTTGAATCACACATGGCCCAGGGCCAGTGGAGTCAGGAGGACCTGAGTCACAACATAAATTGGTTGGAGTTCTGGGCAATTCACCTGGCCCTCAGAGACTTCCAGGACACAGTCAAGGATCAGGATATTCTAATTCTGATGGACAATGAGGCTGCCAAAGCACACATCAACCTCCTCAGTGGAACCCACTCTCAGCTCCTCATGTAGGAAGCCGAATAGTTGGGCCTCTGGGCGGAGACTCATCTGCGGTCCATACGTGCTACACATATATCAGGGGTGGCAAATGTGCAGGTGGACTGGCTCAGCCCAGCTTCAGTTGACCATACAGAGTAGTGCCTGCACCCGGACCTCTTTCGGGAACTATCGGACCGCTTCGTCTGCCCAACAACCCAGGACAACCACCAAATCCCGAGATTCTATTCCAGGTTCCTATACTGGGGGCAGAGGGGATGGATGCCTTGCACAGCCTGTGGCCTCCAGGACTGCTTTATGCCTTTCCTCCTCCCTCTGATCCCCAAAGTCATCAGGAAACTGCTGGAAGAGAGGGCAGAACTTCTGCTGCTGGCACCTCATTGGCCCAGGCGGCCCTGGTTTGCAGCCCTGGTGGCTCTTTTGGTGGCTCAGCCCTGGAGGATTCCTCCTGACAGGATTTCCCTTAGCCAGGGGACACTGGTGCTTGAGCGGAGCCAGCTGCAGAAGGAAAAGTTATCCTCCAGGGTCATTGAAACTATTCAGGCCTTGTGACGGGCTTTCAGCAACAGCATCTACAACACTACATGGAGGGCCTTTTGTGGCTGGTGCACCAAAAAGGGTCTGGTTCGGAACTGGCCGCAGCTCACGTCTTGGACTTCCTGCAGGACGGTCTCAATGGATTGTCGCCACTCTTTCTGAGTCTGGTAGTAGCCTTTTCCTCCATTTTGACTTGTGGCTCCAGGGAATCCCTTTCTCAACTACCAGTGATTAGACAGTTCCTCAGGGGTGCCACCAATCTCTGCCTCCCCCATGGTCCATCGTTATCCCATTTGGGATCTTACTAAGGTCTTAAATTCCCTTACCGGGGTCTCTTTTGAACCCCTGAGGGAGGCCAGCCTCAGATTCCTATCATATAAGATGGTATTTCTAGCGACCATAACCTTGGCCAGACGAATATCTGAGTTGGCAGCTCTTTCAATTAGGAATGACCTTTGTGTCTTCCATTCTGACAGAGTAGCTTTACATCAGGACCCTACATTCATTCCCAAGATTAACACTATGTTCCACAGGTCTCAGTAATTGATATTGCTCAATTTCTGCCCTGAATTAGTTTATTACCTTGAACGTACATGGCACACCTTGGATGTACGGAAGGCCCTCCGTACATATATAAAGAGGACCTCCTCCCCAAAGGACGGAGTCTCTTTTCATCTCCTTCGAACCTACCACTCTAGGTCATAGGATTATGTCCTGTACTTTGGGGAGCTGGATTAGGGTTGTATTACTAAGGCCTATGAGGCCCAGGCCTTGCCCATCCCTCGATGTATCACTGCTCATTCAACCAGGAGTGTGGCCACCTCGGCTGCGTGAACTACGCAAGTATTTTTAGAGGAGGTCTGTTGGGCTGTTATCTGGTCGTCCCCTTCACCACTTATCCGTCACTATAAGCTAGAGGTGTATGCCTCGCTGGAAGCGGCTTTTGGCTGGCGGGTGCTCCAACAGGTCCATACGGAATAGGGGATACCGGACTGGTTGCCTCCCTCCCAATAGGACAGATGGCTTTGGTATGTCCCATTCCTGGCTGCTGGTCCCACCTTTATGGAGAAGAGGTGTTGGTCTTAACTGAACGCTTTTTCTCAGGATGGTGGGACCAGCAGCCAGCCCCACCCTGTGTGCCTGCTGGTCCCGGGGTCTGGGGAGGGGCATTACATCTATTCATAGCTCAGCACGTCAGTCTGTAGTATCGTGCTCGTCAAAAGCTGGGAAGAAAGAGGCAGAGCGTAATAGTTTGCAGACTCAGTCCTATCGGATAACAGACAGAGTTAACCCATTTCTGGCTGCTGGTCCCACTGTCCTGAGAAAGGGCGTTCAGGTAAGACCAACATTCCTTCTGTAAACTCTTGGAAATTTTCAGTGACTGTTACTACAGGAAAGCTAGATTTGATTTGTCTATCTCAGGGATCTTATTGATCATACTGGATTTCGAAGGGAACACTGGGAACTTCTGGGAACTTTGATAAATAGTTTATCTGAGGCTTCAGTTGCTGTTTGGTATGTGAGGACAACTATAATCTTAGATTGCATCTTTGCAACCCCTTCCTGTACACACGTAGACTTCAACTTATGACCAAAATTGAGAATAATTTTTTTGTTGCTAAGCAAGGCCGTTGTTAAGTGAGTTTTGCCCTTTTTTACGTTTTATGACATTTTTTTGCCACAGTTGTTAAATTAATTAAACGGTTGTTAGGTAAATCCAGGTTCCTCCCATTGATTGTGCTTGTTGGAAGCCAGCTGGGAAGGTTAAAATGGTGATCACATGACCAAGGGACAATGCAGTTGTTATAAATAAATGCCAGTTGCCCAGTGCCTGAATTTTGATCATGTGACCAGGGAGATGCTGCAACAGATGTAAGTGTGGAAAAATAAATTACTTTCTTCAGTGCTGTTGTAACTTTGAATGCTTACCAAACAAATGGTTGTAAGTTGGGGACTACCATTACTGACCTTGGAGCACCTCCTGATTTTTAAGAGGAGTCCAGAGATAGAGTGAGAGAAGAGGTGCCTCAAGTTCACCTTGTGGAAAACAAAGAGCAAATCTGACTGAATATAGGTAAAAGCATTTATTAGGGATTACTTGTGGTGTTAATGGTAGCAAAAGGTTATTTTTCTGATCACTGCATCAGCAGATAGCCAACCAGAGGTTGACTTAGATCCTTTTGGGCAGGGGTCCCCAACTTTCAGTCCACGGCCCATTTGGAACCAGGTTGTGGAAGTGGTGGGCAAGCACAAGTGTGATGCTGCATTTGTAAAAGCGGTGCGTGTGCATGGAACTATCCTCCCCACCCCCCTTGCTGCTGCCACTGCCTCTGCAAAGTCTGCTGAGCTGGAAAGGTTGTGGAACACTGCTGTTGGGGAAGAAGAGTCCAGAAGACATTTGCATATCTTTTGTGAGCACTATTCTAACATCTAGCAAATAGGGTTGCTTGGATCTGCTCTAAATGGATCTGGGTATACAGATCCTACAGAATTGACTAAAGAACTGTCTGGGGAGATTTTGAGTCTCTATCTGAAGCCTGTCTGAAGAAGTAGTCAAGAGTCTTCAGAATTATGTAGTAGTCACATGTTTGTTACATCCATGTCCCTCTTAACTCATCAAGGCCATAATGAAATGTAGAAGTGAGTGCAGTTGGACTGAAATAATGGTTAATTAATTCCTATATGAAGGGGCAGTCTTCTCAAAAAACCATTGCTTGACCTGCAGTAGCTCAACAATTTACATCAAGTTTCCAACCTTTGCTTTTTAGAGAGGACTATAAAAGTGGTCAGGCTGCAATTACCAAGGGCTCTGAAGGATACAGATTGTGTAGACCCTTTTCATTCATGATTCAGGCATAGTCATAGTATGGAGACAGCATTGATTTCCCTTGTAGATAACTTCTGAAGGTCTTGGGATGGCTGTATAGCTCAGTCCTTGGTTTCTTGGTGGCTTTTAATATGATTGATGATGGCATCTGGCTTAGGTATTTTCTTTTTATTATAAAACTCACCAACTCCATATTATAATGTAACAAAATTTTAATGTTGAATTCTTAGTTCAATCTTCTTATTACATTGTATTAAATTTTACTAAACCATATACTCTTCAGAGTAGAGAGAGTTAACTTTAAACTGTAAATGTTAAGAATATAATAGGCTTCTTACAAGAACCCTGGTTCAATTCTTTTCTTGGAAGACCTTTTGATCAAATTGTGGGAATATGTTTTTATGTCCAGAATTAACTATAGTTTAAAAGTAAATCTAATGCGTAATTTAGTTCTGATTAGAAACCATTTTCTGGACTTAATATAGACTTTCACTTTTTCTCTATATGAGGTTGAATTTTAACTACATAGGATATTCTAATTCGAATAGTATTGAATCAACTTACTATAACTTATAATTTTGGTCAATTTTTAATGCATTTACCATGTTTCCTAATATATATTCTTTGCTTAAAGCTTAATACGGAGTCCTAGTTTTTTAAAAGTGATTTTTATAATTAATACAATCCCATTCTGGTTAGGAAGATGTAAAACAGGGGTA
>JAHWGE010273099.1:1133-17169 GCA_019457695.2 Chrysopelea ornata
CCACCCCCCCCCCCCAAAACAACCCTAAAGGCTTGGGTGGCAGCACTGCATTAGAATATTGGCGCTTGCGTTGGTGTGGGTATTGCACTTCTTTATAAATTTAGAACTAACACTGCCCGGGAATGCCAGAGCTGTAAAAGTCAGTTATTGTTTTAGGGTTGTCAAATTTTTCAACTTTCAATTTCAAACATTAGGGGTGCTCAAAATTTGTGACATGCCTTGGGGATTGTAAAGATATTTTGGTTACTTCAATATCATTTAGATGTGCTTGATAAGTAATTACATACATATTTTAACTTTTTAACATTTGTTTCATTAGTCCAAACTCTTCCTCTGTGCAGGAATCCTGGTTAAAGCTTCCCATATAGATGGCTTTCCAATCTCTATCTGAAGAAATGCAAAAAAAGGGAATCTCCCCACCTCCCTTAGTAATACATTTCATTGACAGATTATTTAATAGGAGATTTTTCTTAATGCTTATCTGCCTTCCAGAAACAGAAGACTACAATTCTATGTCTGGTTTCCTGGGACAATAAAAAGCAGATTGGCCTACTTTTGGGTGATATCACTCGGTTACCTGAAAAGTGCAATTTTATCTCCCTCAGTCAACTTCTTTTCCTGTAGCTCCTGGACCTAAGCAAATGCAAAGATGGGAAGCTTTTCAACTTGAATTTCTGAGATGAAGGACAAGATGATGCTGTGCCTCCCTCCCTTGTATAAGAGCTGATTGAACTGGCAAATGAATTGCTGATAATGGGTCAGCTTCTGACCCATTACTTTTAAAAGCAGCTTTGTATTTCAGGTGACATTGAGCAGCAAACATGCCACTGTTCTCTTCAGTACTATCTGAAACAACAACCTCCCTCTCCTTGATCTCAGTTGTAATCTAGCACTTTGTCTAAAATTTTTAAAGATTTGTAAAAAATCTGGTTCACATGATTTTTCGATCCGAAATATAGTTTGGATTTTGCATGTCATATAAGCCTAGCTATTGTATGCCAGGGTTTATGATTTAACATGTGTGTCCTTATGGTTTACTCAATAATTGGATCTGGCCAACCACACCTTAGCATGATGTTTGAACTGATCTCACAATAAAGGAGCACTTGTTTTGTATTCTGAAATTCAGTGACTAATCGCCAGTGAAAGAATCAAGTGGCAAGGACCTTTTCTTATCTGCTATTTATACCCGTGCAGATCATCCTGGCTATACCTGAACAGACATCCAGCTACTCTTTGATCATTGTATGCTGGCCTCATATATGACCCTGAAACTCCCCCAATAACTTAATTTATTAATTATGGTATTTATACTTTTAATTTTATTCCAGAATATATTTTTTCTTTTTCCTGTTTAGGCCATTAAAGTGCCATGATGGATAAAAACTTTATTATGCTTTCTCAAAATGTGCTGAAAGCTTCTTAAGATAAAAAGACATATAAAAAGACAGTCCATTGAAAAATGTAATTGCATAAAAGTTGCCATGAAAGTTGCACTTGTGATGTTTGATTTCTGATGGTTCCTTTAGTGGAATTCATTAGCTATAGATAAACCAGCTTCAGAAGCAGTTTCCATGGCAAACCACACAAGGATAGGCAGTTTGAACCAGTAGGACTATTCCTTAAGAATAGCTATGTAGTATAGAGCAGGATGAAATGCTATTGGTTTGAACCAATTTGGGAGAATCGATAGTAAAAAATGCTACCGATTTGGCTGAACTGGTATTTCTGATGATCAACGATCAGCTATGACGTGCAACTTATATTAGCTAGAATCGTCAGGATTTCCTGCTTTCTAGCTAATCTAAATTGTGTGGCACAGCGGATTTCCCCCCCCCCCCCGTTTTACTTACCTTTGCAGACTCAGAAGGCTTCAAAATGTTTCTTTTTTAGTGCTGCGCAGGTATGTCTCAGGTGTGCATGTATGCGCAAAGTGTGTGCTCAGTAGCAGACTCACAGAACCGGGAGCAGACTTCAGAGGGTTTCACCGCTAGTATGGAGGTATATATTTGCAATCTAGAGTTGTCAGCTGACTGGCTTCAAGTTCTAAACTCCAGAACCTTTTCCCTTCAGTTTCTGTCAGACTGGAAAGTATTACACAGTCCCAATATGGCTAAACTGAAATTGGAATATCAGAAAATCACTAGGTTGGAAATGATTGCTTTACACTGCAAGAGGGGTCTAGATTCTAGAAGAATTCCCAGCAGCCAACTTGACAGAGGCCAAATGTGGGAGGAAGAAAGATGCTGTCTGGATCAGATATCAATACTGCAAAATTTAGCAAAGTTTTACTGAATTTAGCAAAATTTCCAATATATTCAGTGACCAATTACAATAGAAAATCAACAATAAATACAGGTCTATACATTTCATCATGTTTATTCTAAGGCAAGCTTCCCTATGGTTGGCTTACCTCCAAGCAGGGCCTTAGGATTTCGTGCTGCAGCTTTAGCAGCTTTTAAAATCTCTTAGCTAAACATCCTGATGGGTTCATGCCCTATAAACAGGGCAACAGAGCCAGTTTGAAACTGTCGTGTCCAAAAAACCCACAGGCAGGCAAGCCACCAGAATATAAAGTGACAGCAAATATCACTCCTTAGTACTTGCACTGATGATGTTACCTAGTTAGAGTAATGAAATGTCTGCAAGAAAACAAGCAAACTCAGAAGAGTACCAAGGACCTCTCAAAAGATGTTCCACTAAAGTTATGACTAGTAATGAAGTCTTTTCCAGTTGCATTTTGAATCAGGATAATGCATTCCTCTCTTTCCATTAAGCATGTCTCAGAAAGGTTCTTTTGGGATTCCCGCTTTACTGTGTTTGTTTTTGGAGGGAGAGTTTGCTGTGTGTGGGCAAAACATCAGAAAGGGAAGACACAGCAATCTTTTCCTGGTAAAGGACCTGCTGGTAGAACCCCCAAATTAGAGCTGCTCACCTCTGGCCTTAATGTCCCTAATGCAGGCATGGGATTCTCCAGTGCCTTTTGCTGCAACTCTTTTTCTGACAAATTGCCTACCCACTTTTTGAGGTTTATTTTATAAAACCTTTTATCTTTTAATAAAAGGTTCATCCTACTACATGAATCTCTCCTTGGAAATAATAGGGATTTCTTTTCTACCCTGTTATGGCAATGCACTGCCACTGTGAGGGAACAGTAAAAGTTCTTATGTATTTTATCTGTCACACAACAATCCTGCAAGGAAGTTAGCTATTAAACATCTCCATCTTTATCAGAAAGACTCTGGGTTCACCCTGACGATAGGAATTAGCCATCACACCCTTCTGAGAGTGAAGAGGAATATCCAGTAGAAAACATACACATTCTCTCTTCTTCCCAAACTATAACTTCCAAAATGGGCTAGGGAAAGCTATACCAGTTAATCTGAAAGTGGCAGCAATCTTCCCAGTACAGATGTATACCAGGTGCTTTTTTTATGGCAAAGTCAGCTGTTGAAGTAGCTCTGCAGTCCACACGTTGCTGTTCTGGAATTTAACTAGTTAAATTCCAGAACACATCCTGCCTCTCTCCCCCCCCCCCCCCCCCATGTCATTCTGTAGTTTTCATAAGCTTTAGCAAACATGGCTGACAATGATGGGAAGTGTAGTTTAGTGTATTTGGAAGGCACTAGGGTGCTGAAATTTAATTTTGCTGACATGCTTTCTTCATTGTCTTATTATAATTCTGCACACACATATGAAAGAATATTACAAGATTATTTCTTCCAAAGCAGTTCAATCTTACCCTCTGAAAATCTGAGTTCAAGCCCGCCTCAGAAGTACTAAATTTTGCAGTTATTTACTTCTAGATAAGTCTTAATGCCACATATAGAACTATAGGTTTAGGAAACTTGGATTCACTAATGAGCAGCAGATAAGGATTGGGTAGATTCACTAGACCTTGCTGTGATCCATTAGCTTGTTTACTAGGCAGGTGAGATCAAGACCAAAGCTTTTAGGAAGAAATCTTCATGTTTGAAAAAATGAACTGTAACAGGTAAGAGTATACCAATTTCTTCTCTTCTGTACTCCAAATCAACATGACCATTTGTTTTAGTCCTGTGGACCTTTAAAAAGATTGTAAGGCAGCCAAATCTGAGAATAAGAAAGCTGATGTGCTTGCAAGTAAAGATTGCATTTGAAAAGTTTTTCCAACTGTAGTGATGGTGGGTGGGGAGAAGAATACTGAAATTACCCTGCCTTTAATTTATTTGAACTCTCACTGCAAACAGGTTCTGATAAAAGGCAGCACTTAAAAGAAGCCTAAATGGATTTTGGAATCCCAATGCTGAGATCTGTAATCATAGACTTCTGGAGGTTAGATGGGAAGTCACCTGGCACCTGTTAAAAGTGCATTTTAATCAGTTAATATATTAGTCTTGAAAAGTCATGTTTTAAATGCTTTCCTATAAAATATATTTGAGACATTCCAGTTATTCCATTGCAGACTGATAAAATATTGAGGCTTGGACATCCCATATTAGAGAGGATTGTAAGTGCTATCTATCCATAATCTCCAGGGAATTAAGCTCAATTGTGTCACATCTCCCAGTAAAATAAGGGATCTAAGAAGTCCATCATTTGGGACTAGATTGCATTCTCCCCAGGCATTCTGTGCACAATATATACCAAACATGTTAATATATTCCCATGCACACATTGTAAAAAAAGCATGTATAGACTTGTAAAATGTAAGGGGGGGCAATTTATCAGGGTGTATCTACTCAGCATGCTATGTGGCAGGTCCCTTTTATACAAAAAACAATATTAATTTCGGAATCTGACCCAATCACCTATTAACAGCATAAATATAGAGCAGGATTTTGCTAATGGAATTCCTAAAGTTACAAACGTTCTGCAGTCCAATGCCATTTAGGTTTATTCAGAAGTCGTACACAATGAGTTCAGTGGAAATTATTAGGTTTCAGAAGTTTCTCCTTTCTTGAATGTGGCAAGACTTAAAGATCTTACAAGATTCATAGCTGATTTTACTACAACTTTTCTGTTACAGTAAATTATTTCCATAAATACATTTTATGCATGTTCTCACAATGTAGAAAAATAGCTGAATGTTCCTGTTTATTCACATCCTGCTTGATAGAGATAAGACTTCTGGATATAAAGGGGTTAATCGGATGTATACATTTTTGGACATTTATTTCTGTGATCCATTTCTTTGTGTAGCACACAAGCTATATTAAACTCAGTTTTGCCTCTTGATCAGGGTTGGAGAATTTCTGGTCTCAGGATATTGTTGGACTCAGTCTTGGTTAGCACAACCAACAAGTGGGGATGATAGCAGTTGTAACCCATCACAATAAGGAAGATCAATGCTACTCTGTCTCAATCATATCTGTAGAACAGAAAAAGAAAGTTGTCTGGAGCATGCCCCTGAGGGGTGAGGGGTCTCTGCAACTGCCTTCTTAATCTTGTCTTCCAAATAAAATGTTATTGTTTCCTTTTTTGCCAATCAAGCCTCATTTCTAATTGTTTCTTCCTACAGCAAAAGAAAGGAAAATAATATTTTTTTTGGGTGGGGTGGTGGTGGTTAAGATGGCATTTATTTGGGAATTAAAGACACACACACCAGGTAACACAAAGCAGAATATAAAGGAAAGAAAAATATTGATAGTTCTACTAACATGAAAAATTTAATGAAGCACAAACAGTGCTAGATTCCTGTCAGGATACAGAGCTCCAGATTGCATAGTTGGGCTTGCGAGACATACTGTATCACTAACCAGGCAGCTTTACCCAAGTGAATTGGCAAATCCTGCCTGCATGGCTAGGTTATCGCTCAGGGCATCTTGGCAATCAGAAACTTGGGCTAAATGCATAATGCATGGCCAAGTTAACTATAGCTAAATCAGTGTGAAGAAAATCTGTGTTCATGCACATTGAATATATATTTTAAATATAATGTTTTAAAACATAATTAGAGTGTAAATTCATTCTGGCTTTTCCCCCACACATGGTCTAAGCAAAAGTAGGTCCTCTTTTCAATTTTTTTTAAAGGAACATACTTGCTTTGGTAGTTATTCCAGGTAGAGGGGCAAAATATGCACATGCTCCTTATTTCAAGCATATTTTCAGACATAAGCCTAAGAATAGAATTATTTGCCTGCTTTTATAATAGTGTATATTAAATGTACTTCCAAATGGATTTAACTCTGATTTGCACATATACTCCTTTGGAATACCCATTTTGCTTCTGATTCAAAGCACTTTTCTTCCAAGTAGGCTGCACTGACTTCAAAAGACTTATTTCCAAATAAGCATGCTTGCTTGGAAGACAAACATGCTGAAAAAAATATCAAAAGATCTTTCATCTAACATACTGAAGTTGATGCTATTTTAGTTGGAAGCAGAAGGAATCTGTTTTGATTCCAGGGGGCTGATTTCTGTATTAGCTCGCTGATAACTTTAGTTGTATTTTGTGCCTTTACTACCGCCCCCTTTTTCTCTTTACCACAGAGCTGTGCATCTAGCTGCGTTTCTGTCATATTACCTGCACCCTTTTGTCCATTTCACAATGTAATCCTTCCCCACCTGTTTCCCCTTACCATATTTTTACCGGATGTATCTCACTACTCGTCTATAGGTTTGATTTCTTTCTCGGATCTTTTCATCTTATCGCAGCCTCCTTGTTTTACTTGGCGGTTTTTTCCCCCGCTGCCATCTAATCTTACTATTCATCTTCAACGTTCACAGATTGTCATTAAGGTAACTCCAAGTGGTGTCATTTTTCAGCCGCCAACATCTACTCGCGCTGACTGCAGGAAGGTAGTACTGGAGGAGACCGAATTGCTGCGGTGGGATGGGAAGGAAGGGAGCGGGCATTTTGTTGATGCTGGGAAGCGCCTCTTTGCTCGCTGTCCCATTCAATGCGCGTTTTTCTTCCGTGTGGCTTTCGCCGAGTCCAGGGAGGACAGAAAGCTGGCAATGGGAACCTAGGAAACCGGCGTTGCCTCCTCCCGCTGTTCTCCTCTCCTCAGCAATATCTCGCTTGCCGGTTCTAGGGGGAGCCCTTGTCGTACGTGGAGACGCGCGAAGCTAAGTCTCAGAACAGACTTGCAGGCACTGGCAGCCGCAGGCCTGCTTCACTCTGCAGGACAGACCACAGCAGGCGCATCACCTCGGGGCCTGGCAGGTGCAGTGACACCCACCCAAAACGTCCCCTTCCCCCAGAAAGGCCTTGCCCCTCCGAAGGTACAGAAGCGCCGCCGAATTCAAGGTGTCTATCTACCCGGGAACTCGATTACACCAAGGTGACAACTTTCTAATAGCCGTATTTGGCAAGACTTCCGAGGAATGGCGGACTGCTAGTCGCTTCCCTGGCAGTAAAATCGCCACGATTCCCTCCTCACCCTCCCACATGCCCATGTGCGTGCCCGAAATTCAGCAGCTGCCTTCCTCTCCGAAGTTCCCTTGACCAGAGAAGAAATGTATGGAGGGGGGCTCCAGTTTGAACCCTCTTCTATTCAGCATCATTAACAACTAGTTCGCAGGCGCCGCTGCAGCCGACGGCCACTCCATCTCACCCGGGGATCGTCCCTTCCCTTTCTCCGGAGCCGAGACGAAAGCGCTGTTATGTTTTGGAGCTCCGCAAGTGCTAAGACGGGGAAACGATCTGCTGATTTCTCAGAGCCTCTTCCTTCCCCATTCGGATCAAAAATCGTTTCTGGGAGGGCCGGGGTTGTGCAGGCGTGTCCGAGAAGGGGAACACCGAAGAGGAGGTCTTTTGAGCTTCGGATACGCGTTTGGATGAAGGAAAACAGATATTTATGTTGGGGTGACAGCAAGAATTATACCCTGATCCTATGCCAATTGCCCAGTTCTGTTAAGTGGAGTCAATAGTCGCGAGAAAGCACGGGCGAATGTGTGTTTGGAGACAAATGCCCATTCCTTCCCTCGAGGCCCTGTGCTGTCCTCGGAAAACTCTTGGTTCAAAACGGGGCAGGTCTGCAGTCGAAACGTTTGCAGTGGTGTGCAGAAGGGTGGCAGTTCCGCCCGTCGGCTGGTCAGCAAATACCGGTATCTTGCGGCACCCAATAGAGCTTGTTGAGAAAGTGGGCACGTATGTCCGAGTCCGCGTGGAAGCTCATACAAGGCTCCCCTTCAAGAATGAGGGAAGCGCGCCTGTTTTCTGCGCACAGCTGTTTCGGTGCGTGGACAAAGCGCGGGCCATGTAAAAGTTGGGTTTTTAAAGATAAGCGGTGCCTATTGGAAGGCATTGTGACTGAGATCCTGGGCGTGCTTACTCAGGAATAAGCCCCACTGGCCTTCGCTGGTCTTACTCAGGGGTAGGCCCCCGCAAGATGGACCTAAGCGTCAGGCGCGTGTTAAGGAGAGCGCCCCAAGTGGGCGCAGATTAGACAAATTCGACGCCCGGGCCCAAGAATGAGTGCGGGAAACGGAATTTATAATCATTCATTAAAGATTTTAACCGGCCTCTCAAGCCCTTTTCAAAAGTTCCTGTCCGCAAGCGCTCTCCTACCAGAACTTTCTCCTGAGGAAACGCACCCAACAGTCAAGACTTTTCTCCTCTAGAAATCAGAAAGACCCGAAAAGTGCACAACTTTGGCTGGCTGGTGGCCTGTGCGTGGTGCGTACGTGTGTGTCAAGTTCGATTCTTTCAGGGGAGAGAATTGATCCGGGCCCTACGCGTGGCAGCAGGAGGCTCCCTCCAAAGTTGAAATGGAGGGATCGATTCCCCCCTCCCCTCATTCAAGACCGTTAAAACAAAAAAAGGCAAAACAAAACCACAACACAATCGATAATCAAGCCGTCGGCTTCACCTTCGCACTCCTCTTTGTTGGCCTTCAACGGAATGGTTTGAAAGGTACTCTCCGCGAAGGGTGCAGAGAGAAGGAAACGTTGAAAGGGGACCTTCTGTCCGCGCGGTCTTCGGCGAGTCTGGGAAAGGCCCGCGCGCGCGACGCCCCTCCCCCACCGCAAGGACGCCGCCGCACCTCGCTCTGCTCGGCTCGGCTCGCGTCGCCCAAGCCTGGCGCCGAACCCTTCTTGCCCCTTCGCGTCTCCCAGCCCGCCTCCCGTTCCTTCGCCTCAGCTTTTCAACCGATCCACCCACTGCCACCGTTGTTAGCCTTCTCTTCCCTGATCTGTGCGGCTGCCTTTCTTTTTGTGGTTGGAAGGTGAACAGCAGAAAGTTCATTTTCCCTAGCGCGGGATTTTTCTGCTTCCACTCCCTCTTTACTGTAAAGAGGAACTCTTTTCTCACACATACATTAGGGCGGTGGTCGTTTTTAATTGCTGGTTATCGTTCCCTTGTCTGCTGCTGCTTCTTCCTCCCCTCCCCACAAGCCCTCCTCAAGCCGAGGGTATGCCATTCTATAGCCAATTACCTAAGAATGAGCCTCAATCAGCTCAATGGGACTAAATGTGTCAGACCGTCGCGGAATTCTTACTTGGCCTTTTTGACCACGGAGATTCAAAAAATCTTTTCCTATACTTTCCTTCCATTTCACTACTTGTGGGGCTAATTCTTCTCATTCTTCTTAAAATGAAGGGGTGTTTTTACTTGGCAGCCTTTTTCTAGACTTTCCTTCTCTTGTATATTGTATCTGGATTTGGAGATATTTTTCCCCCTTCCAGCCCCAAATCTAGGACCTTCATGGTCGGTAATGTCTCCTACCTTAACAAACCATTAATTCTCCCCGCCACCCGGTTTAGGTTTGTTCCCCCTTCAGGATATTATAGATATAATCACAAACATTCCCTTTGTTTTTGTGTGAGACAACTGTCTTCTCTTTTTTCAAAAATGTCCCACTTTTAAATTTATTCCGAAAATATTTTTGACAGTGCATCGTTAGGGGTGTGTGTGTGAAAAGCTTCGGATTACTTATTTCACAAACCTAACTGTAATTTATTCTTTAACAGACTTAGTAATAATGACCTCCACCATCTCCAAAGCTACCGTCTAGGTTTTGTTGGAGGACATCCCACCTGCAAAGCAACAGGTGAACCTCCTTTCTCTGACCCCAGTTCCAGCTTTTCTAACAGACAGGATCAGCGCGTTTAATAGCTTGTTATACAATCCTCCCCTTCAGCTTGCTTAGATTAATTGTAAAGAACCAGGGTCTCAAGCATATTGGCAAAATGAATTCTGTGATCCTATGCAATCTCTTTGGAAGTAAGTTCCACTGGGTCTAATGAAAATTCCTTAGATTCTCTTAGTAACAGAGTTGTATTTATTTACAGTGGATTGCATTCTTACAATCCGAGTGTGCTCCTGTTTACTCAAGAACAAGTGTCACTGAATTCAACGAGGGCTATTCAAATAATTGATAAAGTTGAATCTTGACACATTATTCTGGTTATCTACCAGTATGTTTTACGGAGCGAGGATTCCAACCAAGTGGGGAAAAGGGAGTCTTAACCCACAGAACATTTAGGAATTACGGTGTTTTTAATCTTAAAAAAATGTATCACCTTCTATTCTTCGCTATAATAACCCATACTAGATCAAATAGAGCTTCCATGATTCGAGGCAGTGTACCTCTATTGCTAAAAGCAGACATATAATCAGCGTTGTCCATAGTTTTTATACCTGCTCCTTCCGAGGTAATTGCTTGTCCAGAGAATAATGGCATAACCTCTGGCCCTGATCCTACTTGGACAATTTTAAGTGTTCACCTTTTAAAAGGTGAGGTAGTTATGTTCTCACTTTTGTCTGTTTCTTACCGCTGCTTTGCTTTTTAATTGTGCGGCAGTTTGCTACCAACTCTATGAGGATAAGAGCACTCATTTACAGTGGTATTTGACTTCTTGTTACATTTTACGGTCTCTTCCTTTCTCTCTGCTCGCCCCTCCCTTCTCTTTAAATTTCCCTCCTGGCTCTAATTGATTTTTTTTAAAGGCTTACAGAACACTTTCTTTCGTATCAAGTCTTCTTGCTCCTCCAGCGTGCCTTTCCTTTTTCTGCGGTCACTCCTGGGCTGTTGCGCGCCTTTACGCACGCCTCTCCCTCCCCGCGTCTTTTACCACTCCGCCTCCCTCTGGAGGAGCAGCAGCGTGTGCTTGGTGCCTAGGAGGGTAACCCCCTCTTCTCCCCCCACCACTGTCCATTGGCTTGCCCTGCTACGGCTCCCCCCTCACTCTTTTGCTTGATCATGTCCAGCCCCCGATGACTGTCCATTGGCGTGGCGCACAGCTTCCCTCCTCCCCTTTCCTCCAGTTTCGCCCTGCCCATGTTTTGTATGTCTCTGTCCATCCAGCCGCTTGACGTTCAAGTTCGTAGGGACGTCACGTCCGCACTTGAACTTGCAGCTCAGGGGGGCTTTTGCCATTTTTTTCATCTCTCTCTCTCTCTCTCTCTTCTTTTTCCCCCCTGTCTGTTTCTCCCTCTCTTGCACAGAAAGGAAAAAAAGAAAAAGAAAAAGCCATGACTGCTATCCCACAATTCATCTTCCCCGCGCCATCTTTGTATTATTTCTAATTTATTTTGGATGTCAAAAGACATTGATGAAGGTATTTTCTCTGGAGTCTCCTTCCTTGCTCACCCGGCGCTTCCCGATGTGATCCGAGCGAGAGAGCTCCGTGCGCGCCCGCCCGAGCAACCAACACCACAATGTCTCGCCGCAAGCAAGGGAAACCCCAGCACTTAAGCAAACGGGAATTTTCGCGTAAGTAAACCACCTTGCCGCTCTGCCTTTTACCTTTCAGCACAGTCGCTTGCAAACTAACAGTCATAATTCAACTATTTTTTTTATATTTTGCACATTTCAACCTTTGTTTGTGCATGCGTCTTTTTAATGCATTGGAAGACAAAAAAGCAACTCACCTTAAAACTCAGGCCCCTTGCCCCTCCCTCTTTTTTTGCATCGCTAGCACCTTCAGTACTTTTCAGAGAAGGTCCTTCTGTTCTTCGGCGCTTACGGCCGCTTGCTCTCGCTCAAAGTTCCATTTGTCTCTCCTCCCCCCCATTGATTCTTCTATAGATATTTTGCCGGAAGAGAGCGTGTCTGGGTGCGCGCGCCTGCAGCTTACAAATGAATTGCAACTTAAGAAAGCACGCAAAGATACACATTTTTTTTCCAAAGGACAGAGAAGAGGCAGGCGGCTTAAAGGAGGGGGGGGGGTGAAAGTACGGAAGAAAGCGGTACATGTTGTGTGTGTGTGTGTGTGCGCGCGTGTGATTGAATCGGTGCACTTTCTTTTATTTTCACGCGGACAGATTAGGTGCTCTCCGAGCGCCTTGTCGTGTGACGACTCTCCCTTTTTTTCAAATCCGCTTTGCTCATTCCTTGCAAATCTCCTTTTTTTAAGATAGGGGTGAAAGGGGGGACCATTTCTTTTGTCTCCACCATCAAGATAGGGGTAGTGGCGGTGAGAGATCGCCTACCCCCACCCTTTTCTGCATGTCCCGCTCCTTTTTCTTTCTTTCTCTCTCCAACTCCGCACCGGGAAAGGGCAAGGAAGGGGGCAGACGTGGTGTCTGTTTTTGGCCGGAGATCGGCTGCTTTTCTCTTCTTGCGCCGCCACGATTAGCTTTTCTCCCCTCCCCCCGTCAACTGCCTACTCTTACCAGCCTCATTTTACCCCCTCCTTTTCTCTTTCCGTCGTTAAGTCCCCAAACTCTTGCTTTGCAGAAACTTGGGTTAGCTTGCGTACAGCTAAAAATGTAAGAAGGATCGGAATGTGTGGATATGCACGCGTGTGGAATTCCCCTCCTTTCTCTCGTACTATTTTTTGGAAGATTTTCAAAAAAAAAAAAAAAGTGGAAGTGGATTTTGATTGGGAAAAATCTCGTGTCTGACTGTTTACAAGCGCCGCGTGTGCTGCGGAGTCGCTGCCAGCAAAACAGGCTAGGAGAAAAACGTATTGGAAGGGGAAGAAATTCGTACAACATATATTCATGCACACATGCAAGGATTTGTAGATATTGTAAAAATAAATATAAGTTTAGGTGCAGCTGTGTCTGCTCCGATCACAAGAAAGGGAGCATCAGTCTCCTCACCTAAACAATTAATTAGAACTTCCACTTCAGTAATTGCATTTTGATGTAAAGGTTGAATTTCCTTTTTTATTTAAACAAAATAGAGATTTTTGCAATGGCTCGGGTTTCGTCTTTCAGCCTTCCAGGCATGCGGTGTACAAAAGCTCGAGCAAAGCCGTGCTTGCTTGCAAACACAAAAGGGAAGTCTGGTCTGGACTTGAGATGGTTGAAGGCGGTGGGCAAAGTCGAGGGTGGGTGGGGGGAGGAAGGAAGACATTAAATGTATGTTATATTTGCAAAAGAGAAATAAGTGGTCTTCCTTGGGCTGTTTTGTTACCATTTTCCCTTTTAATTTTCAAGATTGGTTTTTCTTTTGGTTTTGAAAAACTTTGCCTTCAGTGGTCCTGTCTCCCAATAATCGCTGGTTGCATTGTAACGTAAAATAATATCGTTTACCAACACGAATGTTTAATTAAAATAGCCAACAAATAAAACATCGCTGCCCCTCAATTTCGTGGATTATAATTGTCTTTCCAAATAAATAACTTGCATGTTTCCTTTCTGTCCATTCCTACAATTATTTTTGGTATTTGAAACACAAAACCATATGTTTATTGCAACATAACTGACACACTTTTGAACATGCTGCTATCACCTTCCAAACACGTTGCAAGATTCATTCTCCCTCCCTTCCTTCAGCCAAACTGATAACCTAATTTGACTCTTATCTGAAATGAGAGGTAGGGGGTGGGGAAGGTGAAGTGGCTGTTTGGAGGAAAAGATGCCCCTTTTTCCAATGTAAAGACAAGATTTGTAACTATATTCCAGTCTCTGCTCCACATTCACCTGCAGAATACTTGAAAATTAGCCCCCAAAATAAATATACAGAGAAGTGCAAGTTTTTGTTTAAATAGAGATTTGTAGTGTGTAACAAGGGATCTGTAGAATTCTTATAGAAGTTTATTTTTTCATGTCTTCTTTCCCTTGTCTTGGGGAGCAAAATGAGAGAATGGAGGATAATGAGATTATAGCAGAGAGGGCAATTTATGTGAGTTGGGTTAAAACAATTCTTTTTTTCCCCTCCCGTTTCTGTATAATTTTTTTAAATTTAAATGTGAATTTTAGCCACTAGGAGGCAGAGTGAGATCAAGAAAGCTTAGTGAACTTGAACCTGATCCTTTTGCTCACACATCTTTTAATTTTCTATATTTTTCATTTGGCATAGGAAGGTGGGGTGAGAGTTCTGTTTATTTATGTATATGCTGTGTGTATGTATTCAGGTATTCTCCCTTATTTATCTCCCACTGTTCCTCTATAATTCAGCTCTTCCTTTTTTGCTTTTAATTTCGTTTCCTGTGTTAATCTTTGGAAAAGGATTGTAACATTCAAATTATTCTTTTACCAGATTCCTTCCCAAATAGAACATTTACAGTTACTGCTTTTCATCTTGTTATTATCCCCCCCCCCAGCAGCACTGGTTCTGTTTGAAAAAACAGCATTAAAATAATGATTACATGATCAAGCGCGCTCCAACATAGTATTTGATTATTTATTTATCCACACAACAGAAAACAAACTAAGAAAGGCAACCCCTCTTAGCATTTAGAAATAGTATTTCTTAGATGGCACCTAATTTTTCTGATAAAGAAATGCTACAAAAATTCAAGGGTATTAAATTTCTTTCCAAAGACTTTTGGGTGCTTTGGCTTGACTTGCAGAGCATCTGCTTTTGTTTGGGTGGCTTTGAGGGCTGTTTTCATTCAGTCTCAGTCCTATTAGAAACCTTATTGTTGCTTTTGAAAATCAATTGGTTTATTTTGTTTTTAAAGTTGATCTCTAAGAGAACAGCTGGCTGAAAAGGCAAGCAAATATTTTGGCTCCCTTGCAATATTACTAGATGAGGTTTCTGAGGCTAACCTATATCCCCCCCAATTGTGTTTTGTGCTCCTTCCCAAGTTTACATCCATCCAGATGTTCATTCACCTAAACACTATTACAATTTCTTTTTTCCTTTCTTCTCTTTTTGAACATTATTCCCTTTTCTGCCTTAGTTTCTATTAAACAAATTCACTTGAATGCAAAGTTGGAACTGAGCTGTTGTTTCAGTTTTAACTATTTTGCCGGATGAGTGGGGAGAAATATATGTTTTAATTGCTTTGCATTATTTTGACTTGTTTGATTGCTTGTTCCATCCTAATTCATATTTCAAAATGAAAGGCATGTTTTCTACTGTAAACTGGAAAATGCCTCCTTTGGCATTTCTGCTTCTGTGTTCTTTCTTTTTCCTCTATTCTTTGTAAAAAAGTGGAAATCTGTGGCACTAGTGTTTTGTTTTTAATTAAAAACTCCACCTTCCTTTTAGGTTGGCCTTTAAAAGAGAAAATACAATCCCCTTTTTTCATTAATGATGTATTAATTTAAACAGAAATATCAGACAGATAAAATACAAAAAATTGATGGCCAATAAATTAGAAACAAAGCATACCATGCAAATAATCAACAGCAAGGATGATAATACATTAGCTCTTTGAATTGCAGACACACTTTTAATAACAGCAGTACACTTTTGCCCTGCATTCAGTATTTTAGGAAACCGATTTTTAAACAGTGTGCTAGCTCTTGCTCATTTATTGTCTTATCATTAGTCTTGATTAGCAATCATTTATATTAAATGCATAAACATATGGAAGGTATGTGTTTTATATCTGTACATTTTAATACCTTATTCTTAAGAATCTTGCTTCTTATAAAATTAATTAGATGAATTGCTAAGGTGCAATCAACAATACTTTTTAATTTTACTTGATTTGCTATTATTTAGTGAAAATCAAGACCAATTTACAGCCAATTTATAAGAAATCATTTCCTCCAACCGTTATTTAGTATAAATTTTAACTGCTTAGGAAACAAATGTTTTGTGTTTTCTTACTAAACCAACTCAACTGATTTCACAATTGTTTTAGGCCCTAGTCTTATAGTTTGACTAATTACTCCTTAGAACTTCCTGTTTTATAGAAAACACTTTACTTCTTGGATTGGGCTTTGAAGCTTGCATGGAAAATATTTCCAATATTTAAATAT
>JAHWGE010274301.1:0-15571 GCA_019457695.2 Chrysopelea ornata
TAAATGTATAATTTAATACATAATAATAATTACTGAGACCTGAAATAAATAAATAAATAAATAAATAAATGATTGATTGATGGATTGATTGATTAATTGATTGATTGATGTTGGGGCAGCGTTTCTCACCTCTCTATCCCACATAATAAGATGTATCCTCTGAAGGGAAGGCAGAAATGAAGCTGTCAGCCTTCCCAAGTAGACCAGACAGGGAACAGGACCAATTCAGCTAGTTCTACTTCATTATGAGTCTACAAGAACAGACCCTTACAGGTTTGATAGTGCTAATCTTCCACGCTCTCTTTTACAGCCTGAAAAGTTAGAGAGGTTCCTTTCTGAGTCTCTTTCTCTTCCCATTATGCAACCGTTATGTGGGCTATGTCCTCTCTCATCTCATCGTTCCCTAGGGGGCATCTTTTTCCCTTATCTCCTTAAATCATTCCCACACGAACCAATAAGTTCAAGACATTCAAGTGACAACCTGGTATTTTCATTTTAGAATTTTATAGTATAGTGCTACAGAGGGGGAGCTGGTGAGATGGATTACAGTGAAGCAGCAGGAAGGAGGGAGCACATTCCAGAAACAGGAGGAGGGGAGCACAGCCCGGAACTAGATAGAAGACAGAGGAAGAGAGTTAGAATTGCCACTCCCTAAAATCTCTCAGGTTATATCCACTAGGGTGGGAGTAGTAAGGGTTTAGTTTGTATTAAGTGTAAGCAAATAAAGAATTGAAGTGTGTCTGGATTATTGTACATTCTTCTTAGGCTGAGCCTGATACATATGAATGCAATAAGAGAATAACGAAAACAATTTCATTACCCCACACAATTTTTCAATTTTCATTATTTTATCCTGTTTGCAAGTACTGCATTGAGCCTGAAGGAATGGGATAGGATCAGATAGGACATCAATGCACTGGATTCCTTCCTGCTCTGCAATTCTATATTTTATATAGAGAATGTTTCTTTTCACATAGCACTATATTTTTCCAAAACTTTAAATGAAAATGAAAGATCATAAAATACAGGAAAGAAATCTAGATAAAAAGTTGGATTGTAAGCTATTTTTTTCTAACTCTACTTCAAAACCATTTTTCTTTTTTAAATGATTGAAATGAATTACCAAGTATGGCTGGGAACAATTTTACAAGGTGATTTGTATTATCAAAAGAGATTTTTTTCCTCAGATCAGTCGTGTCATTTTCATAGAGACACATTATAGCATGTTATTAACAAAGATGATCAATGCTGCCAAAAATCATTCCATCATTATTACTTTTCAAAACTTTTTTAGACAGGTACATTAATTTTTGATATTGTGAAGTCATTACAAATAAAATAAAAACAATGTATTTCATCTTAAACTATTACAGAAATTCTATACTATTCACAATATTTCTTAAACAGAGGTCATTTTAATTCTTCTTCCTTTAGCTTCAGGCAAAATCCTGAGCCTATGTTGCTTTAGTAGAAGAATATGAATATTGCTCTTTTTGAAAAGAATAGCATCAGCCTGGAACGATAGACTCGTTGTTTTCCACCTCCTCCTCCTCTTCCTCCTCCGTATTACTACCATCACCACCACCACCCACCATAAAATCTTCTAAGAATAATCTATCAGTTTCACTAACTACTAAGTAATAATTTAATACTATTACAAAATTAACTAGACAGACTAGGTCATATCCAGCAATGGGTTAAGACAGTGGTAGTCAACCTGGTCCCTACCGCCCACTAGTGGGCGTTCCAGCTTTCATGGTGGGCGGTAGGAGTTTAGTCAAATTATTAATTTTAGAAAGCAAAGTTACTTCCCTACTTTATAAATCACCATGACTGTGGAACCCGTGTGCATTTAGAAAATTTTTACTAGTAACAGAGATACAAAAGTGGGTGGTAGGTATAAAAAGGTTGACTAACACTGCACTTGACAATTAACCAGGCTCTCAATGATAGCCATAAAGTCATATACACATAACCAAGAACAGGCAAGCATTTGATAAGTTTGCATTTGGTCCATTTACCTTTGGAATGTGAAGCCAAATTTTAGATTCATCGAATTGACCAAAATAATTAACCACCAGGACTTCAGGGCAATTTGTTCGATTCTGAGTGATCACCAAGAACCTCTACTCCTCTTACAACCACGCACACTTATTTTCATCTTTGAAATAAAGCACTTGGTATGGGTAAAATTCTTCTTTCCACCTACTGTGTATCATTTAAACATCTTAACCATTTTAACTATTTTCTTTGCACTTATGAGGACAGTATACAAAAGTAGGAAATACAACTCCTCTAATCACCATAATTATCATCAAGTACAGCAGACAGCACATACAACAGAACAGTATTATCATACCACCCAACTGAAAAGTTTTTTTAGCAGCACCAAATGATCATGATGTTGGTGACACAACAGAGAAAGCTTTTCCCTTTGTTACTATAACCAACTGCACTGGAAAAAAAAGCTTCATGACAATCTTAAGTATTGAACCAGCTAACAGAAATGCATTTTTGCAGTTGACTGAAACGCAGCCTGCCCAGGGCTCTTAAAGCGGGTATAGCTTCTTGGAACAGAAGCTAATGGGGAGGTCATGCAAGAGATAACCCAATTCTATCAGGTCATTCTCAAATCCATGTCATATAAAAGTCTTGATTTCTAGTAGCACCTCAGAACCTGAGAAGAAATTATGAAGTTGCAAATAACAGTAAATGAAAATAGCAGTCAGTGTTCATCATTCTATACATAGCATATTAATCCACAATTATTGCATTTTACTGCATCACTTCAACTATAAATAATATTGTACTGTAATACAAAAATAATAATAAAACATATATTTATTTTCATGCAACTCATGAGAAGCAGGAAGGATTCAAATGGGAATTTTGCAAATAATATGAAGGTAATTTAAAACAAGTTTGCTTGTGATCTTTCAAATCAAAATTGAAAATTAACTGCTACACTATAGCCACTCATGGAAAGTAAGGCTGTTATTCTGTTAAACAAATTGATAAATTAAGTATGTCTCCATTACATTTTCAGATATAAAAACAGAAATTCTAAAAAAAGAAGTTATGTGTGGGGTGGGGTTATATTCAGAGGGGACAGAAACCTTCTTAAATATGGTGCTGCACATCTGCAGAATTTTTGAAGTACTAGAATAAAAAAGGTATTTTAAGAATTCCTATTCTAAGGGAGCGGAGAGTATCATCTTAACTACATGCTTTTTCTTAAAAACACTGGAGGTTGCAGTTCTGATGGAAATATTTAAAGGGGTATGCATCAGAATCTCTATAATGTCAATTTGTGTGTTTGTTTTTATTATCTAAGTTTTGCTTAAAATCTTGACTCACTTATAATTTAAAACTTTCGTTTTAACCATTTCATCCTGTTGATATTACTAGTTTTCAAGAAATGAATTCATTTAATACATAAGTTATTTTCAAACATATTTAATATTTGCCAGGCTTCGTAACTGAGCTTGTTTCAATCACAACCTTCACTAATATTATATAGAACTAAATGTTTCATCTAGATTCTGTCCATAATGCAAAATTTAGACACCCAAATAACAGGTCACGTTATTAAGGATAGTTATATGTTTTTATTTAAATACAGAAACTAAATTTACAGATGGGTGGATATATACCATACACAAATGCATAGATGGTATATCACAGAGGAAAGGTAACATTTCGTGAAACAGATTTTCTAAAATAGAATAATAGGATATAAATGCAAATGATACTTAGTTGTTTTGCATCCCATCCTTTGTGAAGGAATTCAAAGCAACCTACATGGTTCTCATTCATCTCATTTGTCCCTATCACAGGAATCCTCTAAGCAGTGGTGGGTTTCAAATTTTTTACTACTGGTTCTGTAGGTACAGCTTGGTGGGTGTGGCATGGCTTGATGAGTGTGGTTTGGTAGGTGTGGCAGGGGAAGGATACTGTAAAAATCTCCATTCCCTTCCCACCCCAGGGGAATAGTTACTCTTGACAGGTGTGGGTATCTTACAGTGACAATCACTAATAGATTAAATTGTCTAACATTTTCTACTTCTTCTGTAGTCACTGTGGTATAATGTTTAAGGTGCTAAGTTAGGAGTGAGAGACCAATTTTAATATGCCATGAGCAAAATAAGCTCATTGAATGACTTTGGGCTAGTTTTTCTCTCTCTCTTAGCTGAACCTATCTTAGAGGCAGAGGTGGGTTTCAGCAGGTTCTGACCAGTTCTGGAGAACCCGTAGCAGAAATTTTGAATAGTTTGGAGAACCGCTAGTAAAAATTCTGACTGGGCCTGCCTCCATCTATTCTCTGCCTCCCAAGTCCCAGCTGATCAGGAGGAAATGGGGATTTCTCTGGAACTTTACACAGATTCCAGAATTTCTTCACTGATGTCACTTCTGGATCCCTGGATGAAGAGCAGCTGCCATTAGATAGTGAGTGAGGAAGACAAATCTGCAGAGCGAAAGATTCATGTACTGGTTTTGAAGAAGAGGAATCAACAAGTGATGGTGATTGGATACTTCCTATTCAGTTCTTGAGAACTGAGAACTGAAGGAGAGTTTGGCAACCAGAGAGCTTGTCAAGAGATGTGTGTGCAAAATTTCTGGAGCATACATACACTACTAAAAGAAGGCTGTAAAGTACTGTGAAGCGGTATATAAGTCTAAGTGCTATTGCTATTTGAGATTCCCTCAAATTTCATATGCTCACTAATCATTCCCCTGTACTACCAATTATGTGGGAACAAATGACACAACCAGAATCAGCCTTGAAGGCACTGCAATGACTATTAAATGGTGGGCAGGAGAGTAAAGGAACTGGAAGAATAATAGACCATAAAGAGAAGACTGTTGGAAGTGATTAACTGGCTACGTAAATGGTGCAAACAGAAATGTGACATATTTCATAGGTGAGAAATTTCCGGCAAAAGATGAGGTAAACTAAGGAACCAGGAAAAATATTTTTGAAAAGCCCCTTGCAAATCTGATCTAGTGGGATTTAAGATGAATTAAACTAAAACTCCTATGGAAATGGGAGAAGAAGACAGACTTTAAAAAGTACCGTGTCTAGTAGTGAGAACAAGCTTGGGAGGAGTTTAAAGAATATAAAAGCCTGCAATAATATCCATGTAAATACAGGAAAATGTGTTAAGCTGCATGGCCCAAAGGTCCCAGACTCTCTACGTGCATGCAGACCATAGTGAACAACAAAAAATAATTAGAAATCTTAAAACAGGGTCTAGAAGGAATTATTGGGATGAAATTCATACATGGAATTACATATTAGGATGAAATTCATGCATGCAGCACAATGACTGAAGACTACTGAAAAGGAATAGGCTATACAAAAGTGAAGGGAGGGGGAGATGGGAGACATATGCTAAGGAAGTACATATATGTCTTTATCTAGGAATATGAATGTGACAGTCCAGTTGCAAACTTTGGAGCAAGAATAAAAATAGAGCAAAAACAATATTTTTGTGTGGAGTAGTGCTGTGGACAAGCCAGGAAGTAGATTTGGACCATCTTCTCCTGGAGCAGAAAGAACTTCAGGGAGGACAAACATAGTCACAGAGGGAGATTTGAACTATCTGGACATCTGTTGGGAAACGAGCCAAGACTCCAAGATTCCTCAGGAGTTTAATTTTGCTCCCTTTATAACTTGTATTGCTCAAGGTGGGGAATACACCTAATTCTCCTACTTTTGTCACAACAACTATGTGAGGTGGATTAATCTGAGCGAAAGCTCATTTATAAATGGTTTGCACAGTACAGGGTCCCAAACTATGCTCCTATTTTCCTTTCAGTATCTTGAACCCCTAGATGACATAGTTCTCTTGGCTGTCACAAAGTTATCCAGCAGGCTTTCATGCTTAAGGCAGAACTAGAACTCACAGTTTTCCATTTTTTAGCCTGGTACCTTAATGACTAGACCGAACTGGCTCTCTTGCTAACTAATTAATTGACTCTCTAACCAATTACTTTTTCAAGATGTTAAAAAGGAGATAAGGTGTTTGTCTTTTCTTGATTTAATCCTAACCACTAGAAAGAGTTGGTTGAAGAGACAAAAGCAATGGGGAAAGTAATTATGTCATCCTGGAATTCAAGATACTACTTAAAGAGAAATAGGAGCATAGTATGTAGCCCTGCACTGTGCAATCCATTTATAAATGAGTTGAATGAAAAATTAGAAAGCACAGTTATTAAGTTTGCAAACGATGCAAAAAATAAGGAATAGCAAATATAGAACAATATGTTGATTCAAGAATAGCCTGACCATGGAACAATGGGAAGAACCCCCAAAAATGCCAAGTATAACTTCATTTGGGTAGAAAGCCCAGAAACATCAGCAAAGAAAAGGAGTGGACAGGAGTACCTAAAAAAATAAAAATCTGATTGTTTTGGTAGATCACAAGTTGAACATGAGCCAACAATGTGATGCAGCTAAAAAACATGCAAATGCAATCATGGGCTGCATCAGCAAATGTTTAATGCCAACCCCAAGATAATCAGTTATGCTCTTTATTCTATATCATTCAAACATACAATAGACATAGAATAATGTCCACTTCTGGGCACTGAATTTTAGGAAGGACATTGAAAAACTGAAACCTGTCCAGAGGAGACCAATCAGATGATAAAGAAAAAAAAAAAGGAAATGCGTATGATGAAGCAGTGGGCATAATTAGTCAGGACAAAAAGAAGGCGGGAAACATAATAATTGTTTTTGAGTATCTCAGGAGTATCATACAGAAGGTGGAGCCAAATATTTCACAATTGTTCCATAAGACAGGAGAAAAAACAATGACTTTGAATTGTAAAGTAAATTTTGGCTGAACATTATGAACATTTCCTAATAATAAAAGCTATTCAACAATGGAACAGCTTGCCTAATAAAGTAGTACACTTTCTGTTACTAGAAGTGAGGTTGGATACTCAACTCTTGGAAATGTCATAGTAGATTCCTAAACTGTGTAAGGATTGGACAATATAATTTCCAAGGAACCTTCCAATCCTTCCATTTAATTCTGTGGTGATTGTGGTGGTGATGTTTATCTTATTATTAAAGTATTAATAGACTCTAAAAGATTACAGGCCCAGGATTCTGTATGTATTGCACATTTACATTTTAAGAATCAACTTCACACTCTTTTGACTTAGGGAGTGCAGACAGCATTATGTAGGGCTCAGATACAGACATAATACCACAAAGGTATAATAGATTAGCATTCAGGATTGTTGTAAGCATTACTAAGGCACATTAAATAACGTGAGCATTTTAAATTCACTACAGAAAACATAGCTGTTTCAGGTAGTCTTTAAGGCAGCAGTAATTCTTGCTTAAAAGATTTAAATAGTTTGAAATGTTATGTTATTGAATTTTTACCTTTGCATATTGTCTTTTTCCCAGTTCCAGGACTGACAAGCTTGAATGTTAATTTCGACCTATGTGTGTCTGATGACAGATTTTCAGTTTGTCCTCATTCTGAAACTTTTGCTGTGAAAACAATCTGGAAATTTCATTGTCAGAAATCCTAATAGTGTAACTCAGGCATTGTTTGTCTTGAACAAAAGAGAGCATTAAGTCCCAAATAGGTCTAAGTCACCACCTCAGCTCTCTGCATGAGGATGATGTCTTATATGTAGGAAAGCAGCTGAACCACCAGGATGGGTGGCCTAGTGAGCCAGGACATGGTTGCTACTAAGTGATCAGATGGGCAAAAAAAGCAAGTGAGCTCATGGCAACAAACCTCAACTCCTATTCTAGTAGATAATGAGCATGTGCCATTGTTTTTCCACTCTGCCCACCCCCCTACTCTAATTGGTCTGGAAGGGGATGAGATGGATGGTATACCAGAACAGATCAATGAGCTCTTCTCTAATTTGGAAATGGGAGAAGCAACTGACAAAGGAAGATGATCAGAAGAACAGCTAAGGGAGAAAAATAAGCAAAAAGTCAGAGAGGTAAATTTGTGGCCCAGCCATGTGCACTACTGTTTGTTTCTCATCCCTGCACATGTGTTTGGGCAACATAATTTTTCTGACTTTTGCTCTTCTTTACCCCGTGCCAAAGTAGCTTATTTTCCTATCTCTTGCAGAAATGCCAATTTGTGAAAAATCTAAGTTTTAATGAAACATGATCTAAAATTGAGCAAAGAAAGCTGACAATAAAAATCCAAAACTAAAATCAGGGCTTGTCTTGCTTGTCCATTGCTTAAGACTCCATAGACCCTCATTTGTCAGTGTCAGCCAGCTGTGTCTCATCCAGGGAAGAGAGGAGGGGCAATGACAGGCCAGGCTCTAGTTGGCTAAGAATAAGAAGGGGCCACTGGATAGAAGCTCCCTGGCAGCTCAGCTCAGTTATGATGATGGTGGGATTGATGTTGAGGGGGGGATCACTTGATATGGGAGGACCCATTTTTGGAGTGTTCAGGATTTAGAACGAGTGCAAAATGTTGTGCCCAATTGTCATTTGCTGAATATTATTGAATAAACCATTTTAGTTTTGTATCAATGATGCTGGCTGCTGCTAGAACTGTGCAGAACTTTGAAACAGTACTTCAACTGAAGTCACCTCCCCTTTAAAGACCTTGTGAAATGTGAAACATTGCAGCATTTCGCTTTTAACCAGCAGAATTAAGTGGTCTTGGAGCATTGCTTTGGTCATCAAAAGTGGCTTCTAGTTTTGATGACCAAAGGCTCTTATCACAAACCAATGCAAATCTTACCAATAGATTGGCTCTGCCATGATGCTTCAGAGAAGCAAAATAATGTGACTTCATGAGATGACAGGTCTTTGTAAATCAGGTTGGCCACAATCCAAACAGTTAAATTGCCAACTAACCTCTGGGCATAAGTCATCCTGTTGGCTATTACCTATAAGTGATTTGGGGCCAGAATATCTGAAAAGCCTCTTGCTGTCCCATCACCAAAACATACTAGATGAGTGGGAATATAAAACAAGACTTTATCTTTGATGTGATTAGAATGCTACCTTCTTCATTTGGTTTTAGGTTGAGTGCTAACATGCACTTTGTTCCACATGGCTTTTAAGCTATATAAAATATAATAACTTGATTTCTTTAAAGCACTATGGTCCTTCTGTTTTTAATTTACATGCATGCGCACATATGTTTTCGATTCTTATATTACTGTAAACTTGTACATTGTAAATTGCCTGTGCAGACCATTCTGGGCCAAAAATTGGTCACCTCTGCAATACATTGTTGGCAAAAATAAAACACCTATTGTTTTTCTCCATAGATGTCAACCAAAATTAACTATATGAAGAAATTGTACCAAATATGCATAATTAAAAGAAGTCTTTCAAACATTATCATGCAATGGATATAAATAGGTCATTAAGGGAGTCAGAAGACTTCTAAAAAGTTCCTAAGATTAGGCAACTTACATCTTAGTTTCAGTCCAATTAAGGCAGATATTTGAAGTAAAAACCAGTAAGAATTTGGGGAAGACTAAGATAATCTCTCCCATCAGAAAGGAATCAATAATATGGTAAAATGCTGGTCTCCAGTGACCAGCAAGTTATTTCATTTCTAAGGAAATTATTACTGCTAGGTTGAGCTAGATTTAAGAAACACAAATCCTTTGTCAGAAGCTCCCATTTTCCTGCAGAGATTCACCCCATCATATGTCAATAAGTAACAAACATGAGTGAATGAAGGACATCCTGAGCAGTCTCAACTGTATGTTAGCATATGTATTCTTCCCTTTCTGTACTCCAAAAGGCTCCCTTGAACAATCATAACTGCAAATTCCCAATAGGGGGAATCAACTCTGCTGTTGTTTTTCATACATACGTTTCAGGCTAAAGAGAGTTAGAGATGTAACTACCAGGGGTTTTTTTACACCGTAGCCAATGCAAACTTTAATTCCAAATCTATTTGTTACAGGTCCAGGTTAGAGGCAATATATATAATTAAATACCTGGCTACATCCAAATAATTTGTTGTACAATCAAACCCAAGGACAAAGGTGGTACACACAAAGGGGGCATTAAAATTGCTCCATCTTAGTTCTTTATTGCAATAGAATACAAGTTGATGTTCATTTTCCAGATGACATCATGGTCTATAGAATATACAAGCAAACTAAAATACTGGCTGTCAGAAAACAAAGGACGTGGATCAAATCTCATCTTCCAGAAGGCCCGGATGTACCACCAAATTATCTTGGAAGATAAATGCTACTTGGTAACCCTACAAAGTTACAAACATCATAATGTAAAGAAACTACTAAAATAATAATTTCTTTACATCAATATATCTGAGGAGATTGCAGGCAACTGTATTTGAAGTAATACAAACATTACTCATAGTTTCACAATATATTGTTCTGATCACATCTGCTGAAATCCTGTAGATTCTCATAAATGAAATACTTCTATTTCAATTTTTTAAAAAATTCAATTTGAATTAATGTGTAGATGGGCCTATACATCAAAAGGGCACTCTGCACAGCTGTAGATCAGTTGTGAATACCAATCTTCTTTTTACTTTATACTTTAACAGGATGCAACAAAATACAGTTCCTTTGAGTATGCTAAGCTAAAAAAGGAATAACACTCATGACAAACAACAAAACAGCAGCAGCTGAAGCCACAAGAGAGAGGTTGCATCACCTCAGTGATAGTAACACAGTAGATGCAAGATTGTAAGGACAGCTGATTTACCTTTAAAAAACACAAGAGCAATTGAAAAGGCATTGTTTGCTTCTGTTCTATAATCACCAACTTGGCCCTGAGAAATGTTCTTCCTTTTTTAATTCCAACCTGAAGAAAGCATTTATAGGGAAAGCAGATAGTATAAATTACAGACACACCTGACAGATTATTTTTTTGTCCAAATAAAAGTAGAATACTTGTGTATCTATCTGGAGAGACTAGGAAATAGTTATCACTCCTGGATAATTAATGACAGAAAAAGCAGAAATTTGGAGATTAAAAACAGGAGCTACTCTTCCCTAGGTTTAAGTCTGCCCTAAGTTAGGTTGACTTTTCTTTCTTTCATTCTTTTTCTTTCTTTCTTTCTTTCTTTTTCTTTCTCTCTTTCTCCCTCTCCAAACCTGGTTCACAGCATTGCTATTATGAGGAAAAATGAACTATGCCTTAAATTCTTGGAGGAAAGGTAGGAACAACAAATGTATTATTTCATTCATTAAAGTGTAGGAAAAGGATGCCTGGACAATTACAGGTAGAGGCTTTCATGTGTCCTCCACCAATCCCTTTCTTCTCAAGGTTTTTAAACAGTAACTTCTGCATAGAAGAACCACACATAAAGCAAAATACTGTCACATTCTCACATATTCTAATAAATAAAATAGAGAATCCCCCGTCCTTGCAACTGGAGAAGAAAATCTAAACATCTGGGCCACCGCATTTTTATGGCGGCTTGAAAAGAAGAAGCTGAACCGTTGCTATTGGCGACATTGAATTCCCGCCCGTTAATGAGAACAACGCCAGGTAGGGCCAAGACTTGGGGCGCTGTAAAGCAGGCTCCATTAACAGTCACTGAAGGAAGGGAAGGGAAAAATTCCTCTCCAAATCGACCGTTTTAGGTCTCCAGAAAAACCCATCAAAGGGAGCAGGCACCAAAACCATCCAACGACTGAGTAACTGAGAGAAGCACACCTTCCCTTCGAGTCTATCGGGCGATCTTTCCTTACCCCCTTCCCTTTTGGCTACCCGGGCCAAAAGGTACCAGTCCCTCTTCTAGCATCTCCCGCCTTTGAAAGATGGAGCTTCTCAGCGTACCTGCGACCCAAACAGAGCGGGGAGGGGAGAGGAGAGGAGAGGAGGGGAGAGGAGGGAAGAAAGCGCGATGCCATCCTTTCATGGCATCACCGCCTGGCTTCCTAGCACATTAGCTCCGCCGCAGAGCTGTGTAGCTGACCTCCTCCCGCTCATGCACGCAACCCCTTCCCGGAGAAAGGGGACTGCCGTTACCTGCCGCCAGCTAGGATCAGATTGCTGCAGCGGAAGAGGGGCATCATTGCTCAGCCCAGTACAAAGCACTGTCCCTCGTCTCGCTCCCCCTCCTCTCTCAGCGCTGCTGCCGTGGATGGCATCCAAACGCCCATCTACGGGCCATTTTCCGGGGAGCCTCCTGGCACATGCCTGGCACCGCTTCTCGCCGAGAAGGAGACTCTCGAACCTTTCACGCCCAAGAAGACGGAACACAACACCGCCAGTCCCCGCGGGAGAGACGCAGCAGGGAGGGAGGGAGGGAGGGACCGCCGGCGGCGGCACCGACAGAAAAGCTCGAAGAAAAGGAGGGGCGATCTGGCTTACCTTTCCGCAGGGTCCAGAGGAGCGAGTCCCGCACCGCCGCGCCCGCCCGAGCCAGAATCCAGGGAGAGGCCGCCCGCACGGCGGGCCGTGCTGTACTCCTTCGCTCCCTCCGCCTCGCTCGCCGCGACGGCCAGCCTTGCGCCCTAGCGCGCGCGCGCGCGCCCCCCACCGCTGCGGCTGCGCTCCACTCAGTGCTCAGAAGAGCCGCTGCAGCGCCGTCGCCGCCACCTGTCCAGGCACGGCGAGCCCCCGGTCACCGCCATCCCCGCCGCCGGTGGGCTCCTCTCCTCGCTCTTCTCCAACCAGAGCCCAGGCTGGCGTCGCCCCTTCCCCTCCCCCCGGGAGAGAGAGAGAGAGAGAGAGAGAGAGAGAGAGAGAGACAGCTGGGCGAGGGTCTAACGGAGCCTTAAGCGACGGGCCAAGCGACGCTCCCGCCGGTGTCCTGGGCGCAGGAACAGTAGCGAAGGACAAGTGAGACCCCGGAAGTGCTGTGGGCCGACGGCCAAGACTACGATGCCTGGAGGGATGGAGGAAGGCAGCACCTCTCCCAAGTGAACGCCGCTCTTAGCCCCCGGACCGAAGCCCCACAGAGCCGAGCAAGTGGGGGAGGAGGAGAGGGAGAAAGGAGAGAGAGGCGCGCTGGGAAAACCTGGATCTGGATTCACTGGAGTTGCGAGCTCCACCTACAGCTTGGCGCCCTCGAGTGAGCCGGGGAAGGGGTGAGGAGGTAAAAAACGCAACGTGCTCCGTCCGACTTTGGTTTCTCGGGCAATAGCGGCGATAGATCCCCGGCTCTGTTGGACGGTTTATCTCCTTCGCTTTTCTTACTGCCGAGTACGTTAGGAGGAAATTGCAAGCTGTGTTTCTTTCTTTTCCACCTCTCGTCTTCAACATTTACGAGTTCTTTCCCCACCTCTGTAACTCCAAGTCCCCTTTGGTCATTTCCTTTTCGATGCCTTCAGGTCTTGGAATATTCCCACTTTAGCATTTTTTGTAGGCATTGCATGAAAGAGCTGCCGTTTCATTTCCAGTTAAAAAGAACGCTCCTCTTCGATAGCTTCTCTCTCTCTCCCTCCCTCCCTCCCTCCCTCCCCATCCCACCCGCATACACAGATTTTTCCTGCTTTCCATAAAACCATCTTCTTCCTGCATCAGGGACTTGCCTGAATCACAGACATGTCTATCCTTTCCAATGTTTTTCCCCTGTATTGTTACCTCTTATTCTCCCACACACCTCCTCAGAGTAAACAACACAAAAAAATTGCAGCAGTACCAGTGCTATGACTCAGATCAGGCTGAGAAGTGAGGGCAGGCTAATAGGTTGGCTATAAAGTCATTTGTAAAAAAAGAGGGGGTGCTGACATTTCAACCTTCCACATGTACAACTCTATTTGCTTCCCCCTGTTTCGCTCTCTCTTCGCACAACTGGTGCAGCTCTGCAGTAAATAAAAAAGATCTTTTGTAGCCAGGCTTTGTACAATCTTAACTTCTCGGTGTATGGTTTTACAATATTGCTTCACTGTACATAAGTATAATAGCCCTTTCTCTGAGAATTGTTGCTGGCTGCAACTATCAGAAGACGCTTTACATTAATGAAATGTAGGTCCTGTAAGGATTCATTGGCATATAGTATTTAGAGCATACTAGGTCCTCTCCTTCTTGAGGATATTACCTTTTCCATTCCTCTCATAATGAATATTGGAAGGGGAAACTACAAAATAATTCAGGTTATTCTGTGGGCATGGTGAAGGATTACTGAATCAAATGTCAGCGATAATAAAAGGATTTGGATTGGAAAAAGGATTGAATAGCTAGCCTTTTGACTGAAGTCAGACAGACAGACAGACAGACACTGGGATGTGTGTATATTCTTATATCTGAATGATCAATTAACCACAATGTATCAGTTTGCACTATCTACTATTGATTTTATAAACTTGACAAAAACGAAGTGGGAGACTTTTGTGGAAAAAACACCTATGAAATAAGCTATTGTTTTCAAGAAGTGAAAGCTACTGTCTTTAAAACAGGAGATCAAGAACTTAAAATGAGGAATTTACAATACACGCATGGTGCAGCTTTGCATTTGGTAACCTGCCTGTACAATACAATTGTTTTTGCATTTGTTATCTGAAAGCAAAATTATAGCAGTATCTGTGGCATGCCTTATTCTATGATTTGTATTTTCCTATATACACAAAATATTGCATTTCAACCCACAATTCTATTTTTTCCACAGAAAATAAATGAATGGGATAGCTAATTTTGTAGCAGACAGAAATGCAATTCAAAATTATCTTGCTTATTTGGAGAAGTATGCTGGAAATAAGAAAATGAAACATAGAAAATAGAAATCGTATGCTTAGGTATGGTGTAGGGTTACCTGGCCTGGTAATACCACTTATAAAATAAATCTTACAATAGTAGTTGGTTATAAACTGAACATGATCAGTATAGTAGATGCGAAAAAGCCAAATACTATTTTATGCTACATCAATGGAAGCAGAGCTTCCAGATCAAGGGAAGCAATAATTCTATTTGAAACAGGATTATTTAGACTTCACCTCAAATACTGTATTCTGTTCTAGGCATTATATTTTAATTCAGATAATTTGCAACAATTCAGAGATAGGCAACAGGGATCATCACTGCTAAATCTGAGTGCTATCTAGAGAGAGTAAAGCTTTGTATATAACTTCAGCATTCTAAATGAGGACATAGTAACTGTTAGGCTATCTCAGTCTGAATAGGGTTATATTTGGTATTTCAGATGGATCTAGTAACAGATTTCTGAGCCCTGGTGACCAATGGCGATGATAGATCCAAGAATAAATCCATTTAATGACCCTAATTCTTTATAGAATATCTGCCTTGCCTGAATTGATGGTAAATTTATTGCCCCGTAATAAATGCTCATTTCTACATAAGCACTGGTTTAAGGTATTTTTAATGGCCACAGTCTCAGCTGACCCAAATCATCAAGGGCCCAGTGAGTAACTATGATCACACTTGGAACTGGCTTCCCTGTTGGGGCAGGAAGAGTGGGATGTGGGATGGGAAAGATTATCATGGCCAGATGGCCAGATCACATTGGGTTTTTAAAAAAATAATAATCATAAATTATAGGGAAAAAATAAAATAAATTCCTGATAACTTTGAAAAAAATAAAGTACTCTTGGCTAGGACTTACATAAAACTTAATATTTTTCCCTAAATGGATTTCCCATTCCAAGTGGCACTAATTTCAGT